>VYZW01061022.1:0-13033 GCA_013401315.1 Balaeniceps rex
TAATAGTGTTTACTCCTTAGCTTTACAAGGGTATTGGGGCTGTTATTACAACTGTAGTACTTTGACCATGTAAATGCTACGTTGTCATAATTTTCTCTCCTTCGCTCTGTTATGTCTAAAACAGGACTTCTGATCTCTCAGTCATCCTTCTTTCCTGGGTGTCAAAGACATCAGGAACTCATGCTCGCCTGTGACAAAAGCTTGTGACTCAATATTAAATACAGCTGAGGCTTTGACTCCCTTTTGGAGATTGTTATTACCTCACTAGAAGAAAAGGTAACGTGGCTAGGAGCCACAGATCAAGGATGCATAATTTATCACCTGCTCTGTGGGTACTGATGGCACTCAGAGAATCACCTTCTTGGAAAAGCTGGCCCTCTGACACCATTGAGTTTCTTTATTTCAGGATCAATATTATCAACCAACCATTATTTCCTCCTTCAGGGACAGATTTTTACTGCAAATAAATATGCTTCAAATTCTGTCATCTTCAGAACTGTAACTCACATTTTATTGTTTGGGATAAAAATCCTTTTTTTAACATTAATATCTTAACTAAGTCAAAGCGTACATTTACCTTGTGACTACAGACTCTCTCTGATGCCAGTACAGAATCTCTATACAGCCCCTTTGATACAGGCAGAAATTCTGATATATATAAAACACTCCTTCAATTAAAAGGTCACTTAAGAATTCTGGTTTTTAAATGCTTTGACTCTTTCTCACTATTTGAAAACCTCTAAAGCCTCAAATGAAGATCTTTGTCTTTTTTTCCTGGACAGAAGTCCTGTTGCCTTGCTTAGTCATTTTGAAAGGCTGAATTCTTACCATTTTTTTTTAAGAACGGGGAGAAAAGCAGTGGAGTATTCTGTTTCGCATTTGTTAAATACATAAATGAGATGATCAGCCACAGGGGACTGGGAAGGGAGGAGGGCTGGAAGATAAATCACAGTGGAAATTCAGTACCTGTATTTCTTTTTTAAACCAGCCTCACAACAGTTTCAAAAGACATTATTTATAGGGCACCACATGCGATAAGAGTTTAACAGGCAAGGTAGACAGAAGGTTTCAGTCCCAAAGCATGGTTCAATATTCACTGACTGGACTGCTGAAGACCACTTGCACAATTTTCATATCCCTGAACTCCCACTCTTGCCTGCATTTTCCCACCTCTCATCGTCTTTACTCTGTGCTGACACGCTTTGGAGCCACATCACAAATTGGATCAGGGAACTCTGATCTGACTGAAAAAGGTCCAGCATTATTTTTTGGTCAGATTAAGTTCCCTGGTTGGATTCATCACCCAGCAGCACAAAAGCTGCATGCACAAGGGGAAGGGGTGGCTGTAGTGGGAGGAGGAGCGGAGTGTCACAGTGTCTGCTTAAGCCACCAGCAACGCCGACAGGCTGATTATTAAACTAGTCCTCTGGTGCTTTCACCCTGATGGTCTGAGGACAGGCTTCACTTTGGACATGGTGAGTCATCCCCTTCACTTAAACAGCACTATTCACAGCAAAGAAAGCCAAAGGTTGTCCCCAGTTCTTGTGATTTTTCTGGGAGCCTGGAGTCATGTTACCCATGTAGAATCTCAGCATCCTTTTGGAAAGGTCAGTTTAGCTTGAATCCCTCCTGGCTGTGGAGTAAAAAAGCATGAAAGTCATATCCTAACAGCTCAAAAAGCTGAAAGCAAAGAGAATAATCTCACACCCATAACAGCAAAAAATGTAATGACTCCATAGCCCATGCTATGCCAAATGTATGGCTTTTATTTAATTTTTTAATTTTTATTTAATTTTTTTTTCATTAGCTATTTTGTTTGCTGTTCATTAAGGGAAAATCCGCTTTCAATGCATCCTACTTAAGAAAGTGTGTCCCAAGAGGAGAGCAGCAGAGTATAGATCAGGATTAGGGGCACAAGAAGACCAAGGGGCAAACAGTTTTGGAAGGAAGGTAAGGGGGGGGAGGGAAGCAAGAGAAGGGCATAGGAAGCAAGGAAAAGATGGAAGAAATGTCAGGAAGGAGACGGAGAAGACCTAAGGGTACATTTACTCATACAATGAATGAACGAGCTGGGTTGCAGTACACACTGTAGGTATTCTAAGCTCAGCAATCCATCTCATTACTACACCTACCTGCTCAGTAGGCTGCTATAGTGTGCTCTGTAGGTGTAGCCTGAATTGTGTTGGCCTTGGAAAGAAAACGAAAGACCTCTGGGAAGATGCAGGAGGCGAGGGGAGACCAAAGGAAGGCATGTAAACCTGGAGAGAAGATAATAGCTGGCTGAGCAGATGAGATACATGGATTTTATGGCTAGTTTCAGCTAGATTATGGGGAACAGGAGAGAGTTTGGGATGCTCATTAGAAAAATTTTATCCTGTTTTCTGTCATGCACGGGCCACCCAGCTGACACAGCTAGATATTCATGTGTTCTGACCAATGGAACTTTTTAATTAAACAGAGGGTTGCTTCAGCATGATGCTGTGCAAGCTTCAGTTTCAATCATCAAAGCTTCTTCTGTTCCCGTGCTACAGCAAATGTCCTTGCAGCTTCTCAGGGCTCGGAGAAGTGTCAACACAGTACTAAGGCAGAGCATGTGACTCCTGAGACTTGTGTCTTGCATGGGATCAAAGTTGTATCAAAAGCCCTGTACTCATGGGAAATCCTCTTCATAATTAACATTTATATAACGACTCCTTTACTGGCCAAACACATGTTTACATTCCTCCAGTCTGTTTTTTTAAGAGACAGTGCTGGCCAGAAGTTTTTGCAAGAGCACTGGAATTAGGCCTTTGTTTTCAGCTAAACTCCATCTACCCATAAGATGTTTAGCAAGTCTCTACAGGGACAAATGCTCCCACACATCCCTTTGTTTACCAAAGAACCTGGATGCATTCTGCTTTTTTTGAGAGTACGTATCAGGGAGAAGTGACAGAGAGCCTGTGGGGTGACTGAGCCATCCTACCTCCCCCCACCAACGGCATACGGAGTTGGGGTAGAAAAGAGATCAGAGGATCTTTGAGGAAGGATGCCCAACAAATGTCTCTCACCTAAAGAGGTCACAGCTCTGTGGAGTGTGCTGCAAAGTGAATTTTGGCTTTGACTTCAGGAAAGGCGAGATTTCTGCCTCACCCTGAAGTCTTTGGGGCCTTTTTTGTCTTTGTGCCTCCCGTCTTTGTCTGTAAAATGGATAGTCTATAATAATCTTCACCCACTGTGACTATCAGATACATCTTATAGACAGTCTGATGTATATAATTATCAAAGTTTCAAAAGATGGAAACTGGTACAAGAGTAAGATGTGGTCCAGTTGGCTTCCAAGTAACTCCTCTTCTGATTGCGAGTTCCCCTTCAATCTGGCTCACAGCCCCAGAACTATCTAAATGATTTAATTTTGGCTATAATCACAACCTCACTCAGGATTGCTACAACCTCATGAAGGTCAGAAACCCAAATTTGGGAACTATTGCCTAAGAGTGCTCATGTTCTACTGTGGTTTCTGAAGAATAGCTTTTTAACAGGCAAACCATCTGTGCAGGGGAAAGTCAGTCCTATGAAACTATGAGCTGTCCTTTCTAGGAAACAAAATTATCTGGATTAGAGAAAACCAAGAGATATGTTCTGTGATGCAATTTTGAAAAGTTCTTCAGGTAACTGTTTCTTCTAAAGCTGTGAAATGTCACATCTAGAAATGAGGCAATCTTCATAATTAAGTTCTTGAAAAAAAAAATAGTAAGCATTTCTAAAGACAGAAAAGGCTAGTAAACGTAAATTTGGTAGCTGTCTGCACATAGCCCTCTAGTATAGGGGACAGCGTTGCTCCCAAACTGAGCTGGGCTTTCTATGGAGAAGTGAATGGTGAGAGCAGCTGCCACATGCACTAATTTATTGAGTATCCTTCATAACCTTACTGGCAGGAATTCAAATTGCAATTTAAAGCAGTAAAACTTTGCAGGGAGTGTAGCAATGCCCCTCCTCAAGGAATTTCTCTAGATTCAGTCCTCACTGCTTCAGGAGGAATCAGTTTTACCTTTTTGTAACATGACTGGTTTGAAGCCCACATCTGATTTCATCAGAGGCTTTCTTATTGGACTTTTCATAAGTTTTTCATGACTCTTGAGAGTATCTTTGCTTAAGGATGCGCGTTTGAGAATGACAGAATTCTGCCCTGAAATTTGCACAAGAAAGTATCTGCTTAATAAGACACTGCAGTTCCATCATGCACAGGCAGGGACTACATCTAGGCTAGATGTTGTAAGCACTAATAAGATGTTTACTCAGTTGATGTTTGTTCCTGTTTAATAAACAACTTATCCCACGTTAATATTATACTTCTAACCTCATCAAAACCCATCTTATGCAACTGGGCACATAGAATTTAAAAAGTGGTGGCTTTTAACATCTTAACGTTTGAAAATGTTCAGTCAGGTTGAAACACCTTGCAATTTCATTTGCGATAGAAGACTGGATTCCCAAATCAACAAAACTATTCGTAGGGGATGACGTTACTCTGTGTCTGTGTTACTCCTGGCAAAAGGAGCTTACTGATTTCAGTATGTAAGTAGTTTTCCTCAAAATTTTCACGTCACTGATAATCACTTTCTCTAGATTTTCTCTTTCTTTCAGTAGTCCACAACTTTAAAACTGTGCTCTTCTGTTCTGTTCAAATATGTGGACTAATCTGGTAATGGTAAACCACCATATTGGATTTAGTTGAATATGTTTTAATAACATTTTCGGTTAGCATAGTTAGTTCATGTGCCAAGTATTACATTTTTTCATTCCCCACAAAATCAGGACAAACTGTACGTCTCCTGCTGTGTCCAAAGCCGATTTGGCTAACTTTCAGCTATGCTAATTAAAGAATACAGCAATCCTATTTTTATCTGATTTTAAAATACTACAGATACACTGCTGGCAACTTTACTTGTTTTGATGCAAAATTAGTTAATTGCGCAAAAAGTTCAGTCGTTTGTTTTCCGCTCTTCATTTTCACATCTATACACAGACCCATGCTCAGATATATGCCATAATGCTAAGAGACGCCAAACTACTACAATCAAATCCACTTTCAGGACAAGGCTTAAGAATATAGATTTGGATAAACTTCAGTAAACAGAATGTCATGGACAGAAGAGAAGGTAGAAGAAAGAGAACAGTAATACCAAGGTTTAAAGACCTTTACTGAACAAAACTTGCTACGATGCCAAAAAGTTCTGTTTTGAAAAGAATGATTCTAATGTTTCTGAAAGCTTTGTTTAACCACTTTAAAAAATATTTACTAAATAATGTTTATTAGCATTAAGCACTCCAGCCAACAGACTTTAAAATATTGTGGTCCTAAAAAAAATTATTGATACAATGTCCCAAGAGTAAAAGGGTTTTCTTAATTTGAAAATAAAAGCATTAAGATCAGGCAGGCACTAAATTTGCAGTACCAACTCCTTCCTCCTCACCTATGTAATTTATTTCTATACTGCATTGGTATTGCTGGCTGTACTCTTAGCTTACAGGGACAAAACCTATTCTGTTTGAAGTCGGTGGGCATTTTGCCATAGATTCAATAGGAACAGAATTTGGCATCTGAAAGCATACTGTATGTGATGAAATACGGACCTGCAAAGTATTTGATCTGTGGTTTTACCTGCTTACACTACTGTTTTCTTTACAGCTGTTCTTAGTTAAATGTTCTTTTAGGCATCTGATCTCTCAGGTCAACAAGGTGTTGCACAAACTACTTACCTTCTCTTATTTCCTCCAACTGGGTTATGTAACCTGAATCAGTTCAATGCATCTGATATTCATTTTTGCTCTTTATCTTTCGCTGTTTTTTGGGTTGTGAGGGCTAAAAACCACAGGTGTACAGAATGTTCATCAGCATCTTGCTTTTGTAGTTCTTCACGGGTTTCAGCTGCTGTTGCAATGCACAAAGTTTTTAGCAATGAACAGGCTCTTGGAGAATGTTAAAAGTGAATACCAACACATGCAGGGTTAGTGTTTGACTTGAGAATATCCCAGTGCAATTTGAGAGACTATAATCCTTTCTTTTGGATCATTATTCCTTCTTTATTCCTCCGGTAGCAAGCACTGCCAACATGTCTGGCTTTCCAATGAAAAGGGACACTGTATGAAAAGGCAAGGGAGGGCTTAATTGATTAGTGAAAGCACACAGAAGAAGTGGTCCAAAGAGAAGAATTGGATAGGTGGACGCATTAGAAATGAGATACAGATCCTCTACTGCTCTTTGCTCCTGCATTCAGATAAAAATGGCCAGTAAAAATTCTGGTGATTTTGTGATCCATGGAAAGTGAATTTGTTGGCCTGCAGACAGTTCCCAGTGGAAAGCTCCACATTACACAACTTCCAACACAGTAGGCATCTTCTGATCTGAAGTCACAGAAGTTTGTTGCCAGATTCACTTGTAGCTTTAAACCGATATGGATTTACCAGGAGGCTACCAAGGGAATTTTAGCCTTATTGTAGCCCCCACTCCACTGCTGTAGGGCTGGCAATTCACTTGTTCCCAGCGTATCACCTCATCGTCTCTCTGGCACCTCAATCCCATCTGCAAGCGGTAGGGAGCCAGAGAGAAGGCCCAACCTGAGGCAGAACTGTGAGTATGCATTCTCCTGCATTTGGCCCTCCACTGTGGGATCTCCCCGAGGCCGATGAGCTGGCAGGAAGGTGGGTGCCTGACATGTGGTTGTGAAGGGAGCGCCGTGTCCCTGCCACTCACATCTGGCCTGCATCTGTCCCTGGCCTCAGTGGAGGAAACAAGCAGAACATATAATCCCATCACTTCTAGACAGGGGTCGTGGCTGACGCACATTATCAAGACAAGCCTGCACCACTGCTACTCAGAAAGTATTCCTTTTTGAGCTGTAAGAAATAAAACAGGAAACACAGGATGACAGAGAGGGTGAGAACAGTCACTTTGATATTACTTGTAATTCTTTGCTTCTCAGATCGTGAAAAAAAAACCCAATTTTATATACCCAGTTAATTTTTTTTTGATGCTTTTCCTCCATGCCACCAAATGGAAAGCACTTTCATTTATGTACTTGTGCGTACTGGAATGACAAATCCTCTATTGATTTTAAGGTTCAGAATAGCTTATACACCATCAGAATGTTGGGAGGCACTTAGTTAATGTCCTTTTCAGTGCAGCAGTTTGATTTAATCAGCATGAAGTCTGCCCACGTGTAAATGCACTCACTGACCCCTGAAGCAGAGAGGCAAACACTGATAGCCTGACTCACTCCAGCAGGCAAGATTCAGATCTCACATAAAGACCAGGGAGTGGGACCTACCTATACCAGGCTTGAAACCAACTCATTGGCATAAATGGATTTATTCATTTGAGGAAGGGAATCAGGATTTACTTTTGCTGCACAGACCCGGTCGTGAGAATACTTTTCAGACATAGGTTTTCTTCTGGGTGAGAAGCCCCATTCAAGTCAGCATTGGCAGGACTGGACCCAGCTATTTACTCTCTATAGTTGGCATTGCCAGCATCAACATTTTTGTTTCAGCTCCACATCAAAATTCATGTGGGTGTAAAGCTTTCCCAGACATAGAGCATGAGCACATGCGCCTCAACATTAATGAGGGAATCTATTAAGTTCTGCTGCACGTATGTGTGTGCAAGAGTGTGAGCATAAGTACCAATTATAGCTTGGCAGCAGGCTGAAGTGGCTGTTCCATTCATACCCTGCATTTTCGTTTGCTTATAACTTTCCTTAAAAATATTCCTTAGGGGCTGAAGTGTGTTATGCTTGCTTTCGGCTCAAAGGTGACTGAAGAAAATGATAGGAGCTGCTTCTGAGTTACAGGAGCCCGAAAGGAATGCAGTTCCTCCTGCACTCGCCCTGCTGGCCTGGTGCTTGTGAACTGGCAGGGGAGTGAAATGAATGACAGTGCCCTCTCAGAAGTCCCCAGAGAAGGATTCTTATCAAATGCTATCTCCTGACGAGCCTCATGAACACTGCCAGCCTGGAACGATGGGGAGAAGTATTAGGCAGCAAGGCCCTAGGTTTTTGAGATGAAACCAGGGGGAAGGGATGGAGACAGTGTGACTAGCTGGGACTGGGCCACTTGTTTTTTACTGTATGAAAGATGGTTTCCAGAAATTTTGGGGAAGTATATTGGTACACTTATCATGCTGGTACACTTATTTTGCTGTGTTGCGAGGTTCATTTTTTCCCTTGGAGCATCTGAGCGAGTTACTGTGAGAGTGCCTGCTGCCGAGAAAGGATGTGTAAAAAAATAGTCCTTAGAAAAGAGCAGCGGGAGTGCTTTAGGAATGCTTGCTGATGGGCAATGCGTGGCAGATACAGGGGACAGCATACCTCCCGCTCTTCAGAGGTGTCAGTGTTTGACACATTCACTGGTATGTGCGAACAAAATGCAGGGGAGCTTGTTTCTTTTCCATCTCAAACTCGAAAAGGCATTTGTTACATGCATTTGTCGCTTGGGTAGCAATCCTGGTTCTGAAGGCATTTGCTTACAGCATTAATGACACCATCAGTTTTGCAACGTGCAAGTTTCATGTCAGGGCAAGGAGAGAAAGGTGTTATAACACACAACAGAATTCAGAAGCATCATGTTTGTTTTCCACCTCTACTTAGATCTTCTCACATGACATGGGAGCTCCTACCCAGATATCCTACTCCTAAGTGAATACAGTAAAATAAGTCCTGATTAGTTAACTGGAGCTGCATGAGAAGGTGACACAAGCTGCAGAGCTCAGAATGCTACGTATGAGGAGGGATGGTGGATATTAGTCTTACACAGAGTGGCACAAAAGAGGAAATGCCAGAGGAAGAAACTTCAAAGCTGGCACCATTTCCAGAAAGAGGGAAGAGAATTAAAAAAGAGATGTCTGATTCAACATGGACTTGAGGAATTTGGCTTCCTCTGCAAGAACAAGAGGTTTGGGCTAGATGTGAGGACAGAGAGGAGCTAGAAGCAAAGCAGGGGCTGTAAGAGGAATGCAGAGCAATAGGTGATTTCAGCAGGAACATTCTGGATAGGCTCAAGGTGGGTATTTAGATGGAAGAAGGTGATGTATTTGAAGCAGGAATGAACTGAGCATGGAATAATGATCATTAGGAAAGGAAGGAGCTGAGTACTTAAAGTCTGAAGGACCAGAAACACAATTTCATACAAATGGGACACAAGACAAGCAAAAGTAAAATCTGGCAGGTCATCATGTTACGTGTGGGCAAGAGGAATGTTGGAAGTGTAAACAAGCACCTCTGGAGTAGCGGAAAGGGGTATCAGTTAAAAAAGTAGCCCAACTCTGTTGTGTGTTGTGGCTATTTTGCAATATTCCAGCCATCCTCGATGGTCGTGCCTCCTCCTCCGCCTACATGATCCTGTTGGCAGCACAAGTGAGTAATGACAACCACACGCCTGGGCTACTTTATTTCACTGTGCCACTAACAAGTGTCACTTTGACTGTAACTTTTCTGTGCCCCAGTTTCTTTATGTTTATCTTCTGAGAGGTGCTACAAGAACAAATTAATTATTGTCCATAAAATTATTTGATGAAGTTGCTATGGTGATGCAAATTATATTGAATTCTTATTATAGTCAAGCTGGAGTATGACCCTAAGATGTCTTTTATAGAAAAGCAACAGCAGGTAAATCTTTGCCAAACTCTTTGAAAATGGTTTTGAAATTATTATACTGCAGTTAAATGGGCAGAGTTCTACTAGGCTGGGCAAAATTAGGCTAATCAGAAGTGCATCAATAACCTTAGACTGCTGTATACAGTTGGTGAGTGGCCCAGCTCTAGCTGTGCAGCTGCTCTGGAGTTCTGCGTTGCCAGAGGTGCACAAGGAATGAACCGTGTAGTCCTAAGAGGCCATGGACACGGGCATATATCATCGCTAGCTACATTCAGGAAGCCAAAGAGCTGTGTTTTCTGTTTCCTACAGTCTATTTTTTCCTATATCTTATGCCTCGAACTCAAACAGATGCTAAATTCCTGGGACTGACATCAGATTCACCTTTCCTTAAAAGTTGGGGAAAATACTATAACCCTTAACACCAAGGGAAACTATGGTGATCCTTGAAATGGGTCATAGGAAACATCTGGATTGTAGCACGTTTCTAAATCATTTATACAACACCAAGAGTGTTTCCCAACCTCATTCAGGTGGCTTCACTGCCTCTGGTTTTCCTCCCCATTGCCTCCTTGCCCCATCGCTGTCCCTCCTACCATCCCCTTCAGCAGTCCCACCTCTGTTCCATCAGCCCAGCCCTATTTCAAGTTTCTTGCCTCTCTGAAACTTTTCTTTATCAGCCCCTTTCACTACGCAGATTATGGTTGCTGGGTTTTTGTTGCTGTTTCCAGATATGCCCTCAAACCCTTGGTAACAAGCCTGCTACAGTTTATTAGCGCATGCTCAGCTTTGTGCCTCACCAGTTTTGTGCCCCAGAAGGGCTGATTTCTAATAGACCTGAAATTCAGCCAAAACACCTGTTTTAAATCTGAAGCTACATCCGATTAATAGTCTCCCCCAACCCACAGCTTTCCTAATCGTTCACAACAGCATGAAGCGTGGAGGAAGGGCACAGATGCCAGCAGCACTGTGAACACCAAAGCACCCAGTCAGATTGCAGGCATTACAGTGTGGCAGGCACCGCACAGAGCAGAAACGACACTGTTGCAAGAAGGCGATATACATAATAAATTACAGAGGTCGTGCTGAGGCAAGGTTTTCAGCACTATACAATACGTATGGGGAGAAACAGCCCTGTCAGCTTGTCTGTCCTTCCAGGATAGCTGGATGCCAGTGAAACACTGACGCTTTTGGGAGCTTGTGAATGCAAGACACAGCATTTTCACAGGAGCTGGATCCAGACGCTGGAAGAACTTTTCACAAGAGAAAAGAATCTTGTTTAGGTTTGCCACTTCGCTAAATATAGGACTCCTATCTTTGCATTAGTTTCTCTTCAGATATGTACTCCTTTCTCCTTTCATTCTCAAGCACACCCAGGCACACAAACAAAAACAAATGAGTTATAAACTAATCAAACTTGTTTTCTTCAGGTTGGAAAAGAAAAGAGATAATATTTTGATTTCAATTTCCAAATGTTTGGGAGGTGCTCAGATATTATCTATCACAGTGCTTCAAGCTCCTCACTGTAATGGTGTCAAGTGCTTCCCAAGCAATTAATAAGCAACAAACAATTACAAAAATGTTTTCCCATCACTTCTCTCTCCCATTTCTGCTTATGAACAAAAATAATGAGCAGAATTTTTAACCGAGTGGGGTAAAACCGTGAGGTTTCTGTGCATATGAAGAGCTGTAAAAAGGCTAAATTTTTTTTTTTTGTTTTGGACCTCAAAGACCGAGGTCACTTTTTGTCCCCTTAGGAATGAGATATCTTGTCCAAATCTGGTCTCAGTAACTCCTAGAATCGCAAGCTTCCTCTGTTTGGCTAGTTTCACTGTTCCTGGAGAAAGTGACGGACATCATCAGAGAAGAACTGAGACTAAGAACTGAGAAGAACTAAATTACTTAGGCCAATTCCATGGAACTTCTCCAAATAGCAAGCAAGAATTCATGAAGTGGGGTGTTGAAATCTTGCTCCTTGCTGAAGTTAGCATAAATATACCAGCAGTGTCAAAATTATTTGTATCTCTGATTTACAGTATAATTTGGAAACAATACAAAAAGATGACGTATTCACAGTGATACGCGTTGCTGTATCAATAGCCTATAGCAGTCTCAGTGTTTTCGTGGTGCGAAGCTTTATGCTAAAGCTGTCTTATCTCAGAGTCCGCTGCTGTATATGTCAGTGATTTATTTCTCCAGCATGGATATTTGGGACTCCAGGAGCAGTTCAGAAGGAGCCAAGAAATACAAACATGACAGTATCTTCAAAGAGCCTGGCATTAAGAAGGAAGCAAGTTCTACATGTGCAAGTGCTCCTTGCACACAGAGCAATGGCGTTATTTGGGTTCAGCTTTTGCCAGATGTCCTTCCTCTGACACTGATTTTCCTTACGCATTATAAACAGATAATCCTACTTATATACCCTGTCAAGCAGACAGAGCTGAGTATCATTTGTATACTGCTTCTGTTTAAATTGCCCAATAAATATTTCAGTGGCTTCACGGATGAGGGACAGTTCCAAGACGACTCATCAGGAAGCACTTCTGGGAGAGGAAGAACATTTATCTGCTGGAATCCTGTGGGTTTGCTGTATTATTCGCTGCTGTGCGTTTGGGAAGGAGGAGAAGAGCCCTGTTGTAACAAGTAATGAAAGTCGCACATAGCTGGGAGGCTGTGACTGCACTTGGCAATGCACTGCAGGAGGTAACGACTCCAGTGGCTGTTCCTCATTGTCCATCACTGTGTCTGGGACATATAGGTACCAGGCTTACAGAAGGCATGTTAGGGAACAGTTAGCTAACTTTTATGAACAGAAACATTAAGTAACTTCATACAAAATCCCAACAAGCCAAGGACAGAGCCACCGACTAAGTCCAAGAGCCCTGAGAAGCATTAGCTAAGTAGCAAAACAGTGGGAGGCTGATCATGAAAGACCTGAAAACCACCAATTTTTTATGCTTGCCATGATGTACATTCAAGAAATTTTTGGCAAGCTTTCAAAGGAAAATAACTCTGAGGAGAAGCACGATCACAGCAACCACACAGCTCCAAACTCCTCATTGCCTGTGAAGAGGTTTTCCCTTTACGCTTTGTCTAAGGTGACACTGAAGGAGTTTCCACAAAACTTTCCAAGCTGAGAAATACAAAAACTTCCTTCAAGGCGGAGACGCCCCACTTGCTCCACGAGGTTTTTACACAGCGCCTTAACCCACCCTGCTGAGCCCAAACAGGGGCCTACCAACGCTCCCACCCACCCACCGCTGCCTGCCCAAGGGGAAGGGGTACCGCCCGCCCCCATGCACCGCCCAGCTTCGGGGGGCTGTGCCCGTCCTCCTCCCCTTCGCTCCCTCCCGAGGCCCCCGGCCCTGAGGGGACGGGACTGTCACCAGCCACCGCCCCAACGGTCG
>VYZW01061023.1:916-25435 GCA_013401315.1 Balaeniceps rex
GTGACATCTCTGGACCTCAACCAGCTAGCACACAATTGTCTCATTTTCATGGTGTGTCAAATTGAATTTAGACTTTAGCACTTTGCTTGTCTTGCGCCGTTATCTCCTTTCCAGAGCAGAACACAGAAGAACGTTTACAACTTTACTTTGACTTTGACCCACAAACACAAATGCCAGCCTGCAAAAACTACTGCTGAATCATTTCTTTTCCCAGCTGTGACCTTTCATGTCAGTCCATTTCTTCATGAGTGGCTCTCATGCATCTATATCACAGAATCATTTGAGAAGATCTGGTGGATTTGTACTTGGTGAGCTGCAGGGAAATTTTCTCAGCCAGGATCTTTTCATAGTGGGCAACAAACACAGTTCCCCTCTTCCTGACAGTCCTTCTCCAACAGCCGTAACAACTACAAAAACCACAACAGCCTAGTAACCTGTTTCACAAAACTGAAATGACTTAAAATCTTGGGATGTTACAAGCAGACACAGTGGCAAGGCATTCATGGATACAAAATAGACATCAGTTTTGCCTTGGCACTGTAAGACTGGGATAGCTGACTAAGTCTTCTCTATCTTGAGGCTAAGCAAACAATACCATGGAGCCACAGCCACACTTGAGTCAGCTTTGCTACGACTGGGATTACACCCTCTCATTCTTTTACTGAAGTAACAGCCTCTTCAGCTGTGCAAACCCAACTCATCTGGAAGTACTGCTATTGAGACCAGACACTTTAAAATCACTGATGCTTTTTTGAAGCTGGCATTGAGTCTGATGTCTTGCTGCATCAAGGCAAAAAATATTAAGCTTCAAAATTATTCAGAGATTGGGGCTTTAAAATGGGAGGGAGTTTATGGACTCAAAACAGGGCTGAAGTTAAAGTCCCTGAAGTTGGTTGGTTGGTTGTGTGACTTCAGGTGACTCTGAATTTGAATCTAAGACTCAACAGAGAGCAATTGTAGAGATGGACGAGGAAGGAGAGGTATCAAAATGAAAGCAGGCAATACAAGTTTCAGGTAACTGCATGGGGACTTTTGGAGAAAAGGTATTGGTATGACTACATGCTAGATTAGATCTGAATTAGTCTGAGCTTACCACAGAAGAGGAGGGGATGTCCAATACCACCTACTTCTGCTCAAACTGGAAATACAAGAAAAATTCCCTCTGCTTGTGGTATTTTGGCACTTCTGGGTTCAGAAGACCAGTATACAGACATGAATAAAAATTAGTGAAAGGCTTGAACCAGAGCGCTGCCATAATCCATAAATTTGAGAGCTCACTGCAGACGGTGCAAACTTTGTGGGTAAATTCAACGGCAGATGGACGCAGGAGGAAAAAAGCTGCAATGACTTCTCAAAATCTCAAAAAACATAACTCGTCTGGAACACAGTTTTCTTGCACAGGCAGACAAAGACCCATCAAGGTCCCAATTCAGTGAAGGACACACATACAAATGAATAAGGAAGGACTTGAGCACGTGCATAAAGTTAAGCATGCGTTCAATCACTCTGCTCAACACAGGGCATAGGTTCTACTCCCTAGCAGTCACTTCCCATTTGGAAACCCTTGTCAGGGAGAGAAAGGGGAAGGAGCTTTGTTTAGCATGATATTTTTAGATAGATTTTTAATGGAATACTTGTTAAGCTTTCTTCCACCCCGACTCCCCCCTGCCCGCTGTCTGGGTTTTGTGTGTGTTTTTTTTAATGGTTAGCAATGCATCACAGTACGGCTGCTGTTTAAATATTTGCCTGAAAAAATGTAGTCTGTGCTTAAGAAAAGTGGTTTGGCACAAACCGGACATTTTCAAACATCCATTTACCAGATGGATCACTTTGTTCAATTACAAAGAAAAAAAAAGATGGTGAAGAAGTTGAAAATCGAGTGGAATGCTCCTAAGCACACAGCATTGTTTACTATCTGCATGTCTCCTGGCATCCTGTAAGAAACTATCAATAAGCTCTTCAAAAATGTTCCTTTCCTTTAAAGAAGTCTGCATTTTAAACAATAATAAAAAGGCAGTAAATATACCCTACAATAGCCTGATGGAAAAATGTGCTAAAGTATTTCTGTAAATCAAATGTAGCAGTTTGGCATTAGCTCTGAGGCAGTAAATTTAGTAAATTAGGACCAGATGATTTTAAAATAGAATCTTACATAACTTTCTAGCGTGATATATATATTTTTTAATTTAACACAAGTTTGTCTGTCTTCATAAAGTTATCTTGGCTGCTACCAGAATGTGGTTCAGTCTTTAAAAAACATATTTTTTGTTATTTATCAAGTGCAGAATGTTTTAAATATCAAAGTATGGAGGGGAACAGATTTCTCAAAAGACAGAAAAGGCTATAATCTGTACTGATCCACATAAGGTGTGGGGTGCTTTGTATCCCTAATGTCCCTGGCTATTTCTCTCTCATTATTTTGATTAATAATAGTCTATTTCTCTATCCATCTTCCTTTTCTTGCCCTCTTTCCCTTTTCCCACAAATTCAAAGAAATGTCTCCCTCCATTCCTCCCCACAGTGGTTACAGCTCCTACAAATGCAACAGGTAGTTGCATTTGTCTTGGTCCAACAGACTTTTCTTTCACCTATGGGCTTAGGTCAGGAGTCAGCATTTGGGACCTTGCATTTCTTATGCTTTTCCACTTTTGATCTCTGCACCATAAGATCCATCTCTGAGAAATAAGGAAAATGAAATTATAAGACCAGTCTAAGGAGCCTATTCCACCAGCTTTAGTCCAAACATTTAGACCCTATCTACACATACATACCTGAAACCTGCTCTCCCAGCACATCTTTGACTTTCATGTTTCTGAGCCAGCGTTTACACCACTAGACAGCCATGTCAGACCACCACTTATGTTCTGGGGAGAGGGGATTGCATACGTACAGTCTTCATGGTTGTCTTTTTGGGCAAACACTCATCCATACCATGGTCTTTCACTGGAAGCAATAACTTCTGGAATAGCTACTGTGGACCCATCCCACAGCAGCTGCGCTCACTACAGTGTGCTACAGTGAATTACTTTTGAAAGCATGACTAAGGTCCTTTGACAGTGCCTACTTACTGTCTAGAGAGCCAGAGCCAACACACTCTATCTCAAAACGTTAAAGGAGAGCCTCTGCAGTACCCTGACACTCCCAGGGATTTTTAGCAATGGCTTCCAGACGTACATTCTCCAGGACCTCACAGCACAACAAATGAGCTAAGCCACTCCTCAAAAGCCATGGGTACACATGGAGACAGATCTTTACAGCTCCCAGACAGGGATGAACTCTGAGGAGGTGAGGAGTCAAATCCTCGTGTCAACCCTTATGACTCAAGCCCTCATCAGACTTCAGGAGCAAACACCATGAGTCAACTGGGATGTGAGGGAAAGGGCAGACAGAGAAGAGAACGTAGGTGTTGAAGGAGAGACCAGCAAATGGTTGTGTGCAGCCTTCCTTTCATGTGATCCCAAGACTGGTGCTTCTACCAGCTGTGCAAGTATCCAGACTGAAGCAAGCAGAAGAATAACTGTGGTGGATATTCTTGAGAGACGAGTTATCTGCAAGCGCTGCCTCCCTCAGCAGTCTACTGTGAGGAGCCAATTAAGTTGAAGCCAAGGCTCGGGATGCTACACGGCATAGGCCAAATCCTGGTCCCAGTGAAGTCAAGGGAAGCTTTGCCAATGGGAACATGTTCTGTCCTTTTCACCCCGTCTTTGGCTACCCTGTTGCTGGAAGCATTCATAGTTTGTGAACGATAGCAATGGAAAAGAGAGGGAACAGAGTTCCCACGTTCCTTCTCTTCTAGTATTGTTTCCTGAGAGTCCTGCAACACGCAGTAATGCAATGATCTTTTCTTTAAATGACATCGGACTGAATTTCTTGTTAAAAATAACAGAAGAGGAGGAGGGGTTTGGAAATCAGTCATTTTCCTTTAAAGAATGATTTTGGGAGAGTAGACCATAAACAGATTTAGATGGCAGCAAAGATAACCATTTTTGGCAGTTTTGTGGAGATGCAAATTTACACTGAGTATGAGATGAGAGCTTAAACACCAACACCCAAAGAAGAGAAAAATAAGTCAGACAGCGTGAGACATTTCACGTGCCATTCTCTGTTGTTATGGATATCAACTGACCTCCACAAATCTGGGTGAGGCAAAAGAGAGAAAAGATGATTGCTTTCCTATTGTATATCCTCCCTTCAAACACCTCCAAAAGAAGCAAATTTCCCTGAAATTCCTCAAGCCCCAAAACACATCGAGGCTGAGACTTCATGGGAAGCTTGGTGGTAAAGGCAAAAGAGGAGTTTCCCCTTTGGATTGATTTTTTTTTTTTTAAATCCCTAATTTGCATTTTATTAAATTTTTATTTTTGCTTCCCCTCCTTCTACTGGAAAGAACGGTTGCTGACTAGTGGACAGCAACTGAGCTGCTGGCCCTACCAGGGAGAAATGCTTTTGGTGCTATGAAAGAGTTGCTGTTGAGAGATGGGGAGAGGGAAAACATGAGGATATAAAACATAACAACAGCAGATTACCTTTGCTAAAAGTGTTGGAGATATCCAACAAAAGGTTCCTGAAACCAGAGAGAACAAAAATAACAGGCTTTGCAAGCAAAATGGACACAGTTGGCTAGTCCATTCACAGGACGATTCCTTGGATGATGCGCAAAACTGACAGACAATTTATAGTCTGGAGAGATTGTATTTTAGGGTCAGTTTTGGGTTTTTGCCAAGTTAAAGTAGTATGTATTTTGCAAATTAGGGGGAAGGGACGAGTATTTAGACAAGGGTTTCTTTGGTCCTGGCTCCCTGAGATGGGACTAAGATGCAGAAATGCTCTGCACAGAGGATTCATGGGATTTCAAGGATTTTGATGCAGTATTTTAAATCTATCTAATAGATGTGTAAGGACTTCGACACACACCCCTCTTTATACGCTATTTTGTAGCTTTGTGTTTCTGTACAAGCTCCTTCCACACAAATTCAGAGAAAAGTGCTGGCACATGTGTTTGGAAGTGGGGCTCTCCATCCTGTTGACTGCAGGACTGGGAAGGCAGGAGGAAGGGAAGGAGATGCAGGCAGGAAGAGTAGGCAGGAGCAGAGCACCAGAGACTGCAAAGAGCAGAGCCGTGCACTACCGTGTTCAAGACAAAGCTTCTGGGGGTGAATGACTGCATGTTACTGTGTGTGTGCATGTGTGGAGGTGAGAAAGATCACACCTGCTGAGAAAACACTTACTGACACTAGTCTACAAAACCTTATCTTTCTAGACATCAAACAAGATGTCACAAGAAAGTGAACCTTTTTACACCAGACCACTGTTTCCTACTTAATTGTCCACACCCACACTCCTGCTTTCATGAAGGAACTGCTTTGTGGGCGGGTTACATGCTGTTTGAGTCAGGACTTCATTCCCACAAGCCAATTATGTCGGACACATGTAACCAAAAGAGCCTGGGGTGTTTTCAAACTGGGATCATTGTGCTGTGGTGGGCTGGTTGGCCTCCACCAAAAAAATAACCCCAGTGCAAAAACAAAAAGAAAAGAAAAACCTTACTCAATTCACTCCTATTTTAACAGTTTTAATACCTGGTGGAATAATGTAACATGATCCATGTGGATAAAATCTCAGTTCCAGAGTTTTGCCCAAACTGGGGAAAGATCAAGTAGAAAGTTCAGGTAAAGATCTGAGCTTTTGGATGCCAGCACTATGACTTCTTACGACTGCATGAAAAGCTTAACATGCCTAAGCTTTGTGCCTAAGTTGCTCGTCTGAGGCAATTCCGGTTCCAATTCTGGATTCCTTTCATCTTAAACAAGCTGTGATGTCTAAACATACATTTCCTCTTGAGCAACCTCCCTGTATTACATTTATCACATTTCATCTGCACAATTGTGAACCAGAGAGAACAGAAGCCTTTTGCAGTCTCCATAGTTGTGTTATTTCTCAGCTTTTCTTAAGAAAAACAAAAAAACCCTCTTTTGGCATCAGTAGGTTGAATGGCATGCACGCCACACGTCTGGAAGCAAGCCTGTATTTTTTGACCCATGTATTAAAAATATTCCGTGCCAGAGGGGAAGATAAAGGAGTGTATTCTGCAAGCACAACTGTTAGACTGGTTTGTTTGTTTGGGAAATGAATAAGCCTTTGACAGTATCTCTGGAAGGAATAGGCCAGTGCATGCTCCATCTTGACATTCTTTTCCCTCTCCAGTCTTCCCCGCATACCTTACATTCTTCTTGCCCTCCCAACACCACCGGTTCGTGGGCAGGCAAGCACTGGGGACCCAGTCTGCCACAGCCCTGCACCCACCTTGAAGCCACTAGCTTCTGCCATCTCTCCTAGCCAATGCACCAATGTTATCTGCACCAGTGCACGTATCAAGGTTCACAGAGCTCCTACTTGCCTCGGCTTTGCAGTGTGTGTGGCAGCTCAGCTGATTGCTGTCGTCGTCCACAAATTCCTTCCCACGCTGCTGAGAACATGAAGTCCCCCTGACCCACGTGCTCTACACCAGCTGGATGGCTGGGGAGCTGCGGTGCTGCATAGACCCAGAAAAGCTATTCTTTTCCATCCTCATCTGCAGTTAGTACTCAGTGTTGGACCAGAGATAAATTTACTTCCTTTCAATTTTATATTCTCTCCTTTCCTTTCTCCAGGGTGAGATGGGTCCCTCATGCTGTTTTAATAGTGATTCCACTGTTTCCCTTTACTGTGTTTATTTTCCCCTGAGAAGATGACTGTGGGCTTCTCATAACAAGTGAAAATTGTAGTGATATTTATTTTCCTCCTTTTTTTTTTTTAAACGGAACAGACTTCAGTTTTTATTTGCGGGGTCAGGCTGGTGGCTTAGCAATAGCCAGTGCCAGAATATCTGAACACCAACTGCCTTCCATGATTTCTCAAGCTAACAAAGGCTGGATTCACTTTCAAAACGTTTTGGGTGGGAGGACACCAGTATGTTTCTTTCTGGCTGGCATTTGAAGCAAAACAGAGGACAGAGGGAGCTGCATTTATTCCCTTTATCTGAAGGAGGGTCACTAAACAGGGCCTTGATGGTTGACTTACAAAGTTAAATGAGCGATTCCTGAAGAAACGCTGAATAAAATGCCCTTCTTGAGAATGTGAACAGCTTTTGTGCTTTATTGTGAAAGGAGGTAGGATGCCTGTAAGATTAGTTCATAGAGATTAAAGGAAATGTAGAATTCTAGAGCAAGGCAAGTGAACTAGCTCTGTGGTTAAAAGGAATCTTAGGTAGAACAGCAAAGGACAGTCAAATTTAAAAATATATTTCCATTAACAATTTTTATTCTTACAATTTGACCCTTGCATTTAAAACTGACCACTACAGCAATGGCTACCCACCGCTCTGTCTGCTGGGACAGACTTCTGTTACTGTTAAATGGAATAGACTGCTTGCTCGAAAAGATTTCCATCACTGGTCAAAGAAAAACAGAGCAGACTTTGTTTTGGTTTGCCAAAATGCAAAATTCTTTGGGTGAGAATGAAATCTTTTTCTCATTATCTCCTAGTGAGGTGGGAGAGGGGCCTTTCTGCGCAGGCAGACACAGAAACCTGCCCACGTCAGTAGTGAATTTTTGTTAACGTTCTTTTCAGGAAACAGCAGCATTTCATCTTTTTTAACAGATTTGTCCAAGCAAGCAAATTCCACCACTCTGAGTGTGCATAAAACCATTCTATACTGAAAAAATTCCATCCACTGCATACCCGCTGAACCAGTCTGGGTAGCATTATAGAGGTGGCAGGACCAAGGCTAATTACCGCGACTCCTTTGCTCGTGAAATGCAGTGGCACTATAACTAATTTGATTTTAATCCCAGTCCCCTGGCCAAGTATCACAGCAAGAAGTGATGCAGATGCCACACATCATTATCCAAAGGATAGTTAGGGCTTTGTGCGGGGGGGGGTGGGGGGGGTGGGGAAGATAGCTCAGTGGTTCCCAAGCACAGAACTCACAGACCTTTCCTGAAAAGACTCTCTCAACTGTGAGGGAGACACTCTGCTGTGTCTCTTTTTTCTCAGGTTGTGTCATGGGGAAATAGGAACAAGGGATTTTTGTTTGAGTAACCTTTCAGAGCAAGATATCTGCCTTGTGTTCTTCTCCTATCAATTGTCACAGGGTGATAGCTGGCTGATTTGCATCAGCAAGTATCCTCTTCCCAGCCCAGCTGGCAGCTCCGTTGCAGGTTGAGTGCTGAGGGTTGTGGTGGACGCGCCACAGAGCCTGGCTGATGGGCAGTCCCTTTGGCTGCCCTATCATTTCACCTGCCGCCATCCCCCAAATACCCCAGAATCCCAGCTGGCAATCAGGAGGGCACCAAGAAGACACAGAGCAGTGGTGTGGTGAGAAATAAAGCAAGCGACAAGCTCACCAGGACAGTGTGTAAGAGCAGGAGACAAGCAGTAGGTTGCCCAAATGAGCAGAGAGTAATATTAATTGCCCTCAGCAAAAGCAAAGAAACAAACAAAAGCCATTGATGCAGGCACAAGACGAAGTCACAGAACTCATTTGCTACTCCATTAGAATTGCAGTGGCATAAAATATGAGGCAGTGAATCAAGCCATTGCTGTGCTGTGAAGCAAAAAGACACATTACATGAATTACCCTCCTGAGAACTTCAATAGGGCCCTGTAGTCATAAATCCTGGCAACATAGCTCAAGTTACCTCTACAACACAGACATCAGTAATGCCAGGTCTCGGCTTCCTCATCAGCATGTTCCATTGTATAATTGAGCTGATTATCCAAGGCAACCAACTCAAAACTTTCCTAGACTACGCCTGAAATACAATATTACATAATAAAGGCATGGCAGTTGACAAGGTCATCAAGAAAAGCAAAGTGCTTGCACTAACCACAAATGTGTGTTTGCCACAATCCTGACTTCTTATAGTAATGTGTCAAGGTTAGAGGATCATATTTACAAATCTCTCTTTCATGGTATATCTAATTCCTGATGTTCGTGATAGCTCAGGGAGCTCTGCCATGCTGCTAGCTCTGCTAGAAGTGTTGCACTAAGCGGGAGTATTTCACCCTTGGGGAAATTAAAACCCCCCTCAAAGTGCAAAGAAAACCTAAGATGGTAAATGGAGTAGGTGAGAGAGGAGGAGGGAGGGTGCGTGAATAAAATGAGCAGTGGGACTTCACTGAGGAGGTGGTGTGCGATGGCAATCTCTTTTTCTCCCTGTAAAATACCAATTCTTCTATCTGCTTCTTCAGAATTGTAAACTATAGCTACCAACACCAACAGACTTTGTGTTTTAGTGCCTGAAGTGTCATTCCAGTGGCATCTAATTAAAAGTTTTTAATATGAGTTATGGAGAGAGATAAAGGCAAAAACAATATATACAAGGGAACAACCCAACTAGAATTTTACATTAACACATCTGCTACCTCATATTAAGATCAGTCAGGGACATTTTACATACGTTAAAAGCAATGCAAGCTACAACAAAAGCAGAAGGCACAGCTTCTCAAGTGTGCTTAGGTTTCATAATGTGATTGCAAAGCATTCTGAAAAAGGAAAAACACCAATTACATGAAAAGTATCACTATTGGTGGGATGACTGGAAACCAGATGCACTCTGCATTTAAATATAGGTGAAGTCAGAAATATGATTCTACTTTTCTTATTTTTGTCTCTGATACTTATCTAGTTCCTATTAATGTGGTTTACAATCTTTAATGCATTTATCTTCATAACAATGGTGCCACACAAAGAGATTATACAGACCTTATTCAGGGAACGGGATTTGGATGCTAGTCCAATACCATGCTTACACCTTAGCCATTGCATCCTCTGTACTTAGGAGAAATTTTCTCCTCCCAGGAGAAATTTTTATCCTTGGAATACGAAGGGCAAAAACACGCGAAAAGAAAATCAAAGGTCAAACTCTACATTTAAGAAACACTCCAAAGAGGTTTGCACTCTCCTAATAGTAAGCTGGTTATGCATAATCACTGGAAGAACTCTTTTCTTGAACGAAGTGTCTAAGGACACAGCACACAAATGAGCTGTATTCTCTTGAAACTGCCCAAATTTATTTTGATGCTACACTTAAAAAAACGCTGCCCCAAACTCAGCGCATATTGGAAAATCAGAAGAATCAATAGCAACAACAAAAATGTAAAGAAAAGCCCAGAGAAAAACCCTACGAGGGTTTATACCCAGTGAAGCTACAGCACTGCATAGGGAGCCCAGTCACGGTGGCATGCTCTGCACTGCAGAAAGCAGACGCTCACTTTGCTCACTAATAACTGAGACATCTTTTGTACTAACAGGGACTCATACAATTAGGGCACATGCAGGCAAGAAGACAGTATAGAAAAAAATTTTTTTTGCATTCATTTAGTAGATTTGTATAACACAACCACATATTTTATGCTGGAACTAGAGAACGGAGGAGATTGCAGATAAAAGTACGACATTCTTTAGAAGCCATGAAGCCATTTTAGCAATAGGATCCCTCTCCAGAGGATAAGTCACATGAGAATTTAAGGATATCACTGTACTATGGAATGAAGTTATGTTTGTAATCTGGTAGTACAAGTTTATTCTTCGCTGTTTTTGCTTAGGCCACTAGAAATAGTCTTGAGTCTATCTGTGACCTAAAAATGTTGGGTAAGATCCAACTTGGGCAAAAAGGAGAGAATTTATTTCCTGTTCATCTAAACAAGCTAGAGTATGTCCCATACACAAAGATTCCTATTATGTGCACTATATTAATCATGCCTGATTAAGGGGTCTGACTTAAAAAGCGTGGAGGATCACCACACATTTATTTTCCCCTGCTCTTTCCTGCCCCCAAGATACCAGAGTTAATTATTACTCTCTTCCAAATAATCCTTATTTGCCATGGTCACTCTTTGTAACAGACATCTCTAGATCATTAATGCCATCTTGGCCTCTGGTGTCTAATCAGTGTTTAAATAGCAGGCTTTCCCAGGCAAAGCGAACACTTGGCGTTTTGATTCGGGAGGTAATAGTTAAAAGATCTTTTGGGGACAAATGAGAACAAAAATTGGTTGCAAAGACAGCAATGGAGCGGCGTGTTTAACCCCTCCAAAAGCTGCACAAGAAAAGGGCGGTTACGGGAGGGATGGACAGAAGGGGTTTCGCGGCACGAGGCGGCTCTGGCAGCACACGGCGAGGGGGGCTCCACACAGTCTGGCTGGCGGGGCAGGCCCCAGGCCTGCAGCCAGGCTGCCAGGGGCATTTCTGGTGCCTCACCACTTTTGTCACTTGAGAGCCACTCTTCCCAAGGCTGCCTTCACCGATAGCGTGGACGCTTTGAACCTTGACAGGCCCAGAAATCCCCCAGCACAGGAGGCAGCAGCCGGGGCAGGGGCGGCAGGCAGAAGGCCTTTTGTTCCGAGTGTCCGTTTCACGCGGGGAACTCGAACTCGAGGTGTGCGCCTTTGAAAACGGCACAGGCGGAGTCGCTGGGTCCCAGGAAGCAGGGCTGTCGGCTCTCGCTCTGCGGGGGGCTGTCTCCCCCGTTACGTGGAAGCCGGGAGAGGGGAGCAGCTCACCCCAAGGCCGCCGCGGCCGTTCCCCTCAGCGCCGCGGGGCCCCGCGCCCGCCGCCAGCGGCAGCAGGGACCAGGGGCGGGGCCGGGGACGCTCCACCTCGTCCCCGAGCGTGGCCAATGGGAGGGACGCTATGCAAATGAGCGGAGTAGCCTGGCGGCGGGGCGCGGAGAGGCGGCGGCGATGCGGCGGGAGGCGGTGTAGCTGCTTTGCGGGCCCCTCAGCGCTCCGCAGTCATGAAGTACAAGGTGAGCCGGCGGCGGCGGCCGGGGCGGGCGCCGTCCTGGAGCTGGGGTAGGGGCGGGTATATCAAAGTCTCACGGGGTTGTCAGCTGCTTCCCTGGCGGCCCTGGCTGAGGGGCCGCAGCCCCGACAAGGAGGCGGGCGGCGGCCGGCTCGGGGGCTCCCCTCAGGGCAGGGGGGTACAGCCGTTGGGGCGGGTGGCCGAGTCTCCCCTCGCCTGCTCCGGGTCTCTAGGCACAGAGCCCCCACAGGAGGTGCCTGGCGGGGAGACGAGGGGGCAGCAAGCCGGAGGAGAGTCCCCGGGTGCTCTGGGGTGCTCGCCGTGGTGGGGGGAGAAGGGGCTTTTCTCTCCCCCGCCCCAGCGCTGGGGGTGCCCGGCCGGTGGCTTGGTGCCTCTCCTGCTTACGCCGGCGCTGGGTGACGGCGTAAGGCCGCTATCTCGGGAAAGGCGGGGTTGTACGTGATGCCCAGCATGGGTTTGGGACAGGTATCGCTGCTTCTCCCCGAGATGTAATTCACCCGTTTTCCAGCCCTTTGTGAATGTCTTGTTGTCGTAGTGCAGTTTTTCCAGAGTGGTCTGTTTGATGGGTCACAAGCAAGAAAAAAAAATATATACGACCATATATATTTAAAAAAAGGGGTAGCCTTTCCCCTGCTAAAGATAATAAGTGATTTTAGCTTAACCTTTTACCAGAGGGGTTCTTTTTTTGTTTTTCAGAAGACACAAATGTGGAGGCTTTCATCCTAATATTACTCTACTTAAAAATGTCTCGGCAAGGTACTGAATTGCCCACAGGGCATTAGATTACTGTACAGACGTACCATAATCTTGTGTGATTGGAAAAAAGAGGGGGGAAGGAAAAACTTTCCTTCCTCTGCCAAAAATAACTTCAACATCAATAAAAAGGTGATTTCCAAATGTCACACGTTATATACTTACTTGGAGACTAACTTGCTTTGGAAGTTTTGGAAGTGAAGTCCATCTTCTTACTGAATTTAGGCAGTGTAGTGTAAAAGAGCCCTGATGCTAGAACATTGTTTAAGGCTTAAAGGTGGGCAGAATGAGATGTGCAAGTGATACCTATGTAAATATACACAGATTTTCATGCATTTCCACGTGTCTCTGAGCTCAGCCCAAGCTTTTAGGATCTCTGGTAACCAGACTTTGGGAAAGTTCAGAGTTAAGTTGGCAAAGCTGCTGCCAGTTTCTCCATCTCACAGTGGTTAAGAATAACCAGGAAAAAGAAATCGTATAAGATGTGGATAGACAAAGATACACCGTGACTTCGAAAATTTTCATCTGGATCTGATGGCTTTTTTTTTTTTTTTTAAATTCTGTCTCAAACAACTGACTGATTTGAAGTCCGAGATCAAATTCATCTCCTCCTGCCCCTTTCTACTCCCCCTCAAATCAGTTCAGGTAGACTTTATACCTGCATAGAAAAACTGTGACTCTTACCAGAAAACATCAGGCACTTGGGGGTAGAATAGCAGCGTCGCTGTTAGTCCAGAGTTCATGAACTGCTTTCCAACTGCCCATGGCTAAGTGACACTTGGATCCCAGTGGCAAAATAATGGTCCTGCATAGTTACAGAGCTTCCTGACTTCTCGTGTCACCATCTATCCTTCTGCTGCTGCAAGGAGATCATGCTTCATGTGTAGCCCAGTTGCACTGCAAGAAATAAGGACCGATAAGGTGGCTCAAAAGGGGGAAGGCTTCCCTGCTCTGTCCATGTTTCCTTTGCCCTGTCTGGTTAGAATGAGCATTTTGGTTTGGGTTTGTGATTACGTAATTCTAGACAGAAAGCTAGACAAAGAAAGAACAAGCCATTTAAAAAAAAAGATTACTACAACTGAGGGGTTTGGCCTCAAAAACCTCCTTGTCAGACTAGGGTGTTTACTTTCCCTGGGAAATGTGAAGTAGTTACTTACACTGTTTAACTGGGGCAAACATCATCCTTTAGATCTATTTCTTATCCCTGGAGTAGCATATAAAGAAAATACCTGCTCATTCAGTCTCTGTTATTTTCTTTCTTTTTGTACTTTCTTTCTTTCTGTACTTTCTTTCTTTCTTTCATTTTTCTATAGGAGAACGAGAGTCCTGTAGTTTTTATCGCATACAGAAAATAAAAGAACAGGGCATGCTCATGGCCTGCCTGCGGACATACCATCACTTCAGAGGTGGCTTAGCTTCCAGGTGCAGAGTTGGGTCTATTTAACTGCTCCTGGTTATATTGGGGCCTGTCATTCTTTACTTTCATTGTGATAGTCCATAAGGTAAGGCCTCATTTAAAGAGATGATTGAGATGCTTGTTATAGTTTAATTAGAGTATTAACAGGACAGAACAGGAACTGACTCATGTGTGAGACCCTGAGTACATCTCTCCATCACTCCTGGCTTCACTTTCAGTGTGACTAAACCCAAAGTAATTTCTGGTCTAGAAGCCCTTTCTGCTACTTAGTCTGACCTTTTTTTGTTCACTAAAGGTTTCGAAAACTTGTTCCCTCTTTTCTTTCACCTAAGTTTTTTTTTTTTTATTGTCCATCCCACTCTTTAAACATTCTTCCAACATGATACTGAAGTCCAAGTCCTCTGAAAGCCCAGGGGAAAGTCCCTGTGGACATCAGCAAGTTCAAATTTTACCTTATATATATGTCTCTACGCTTCTGTCTATCTTTTGCGCACTGTGTGCAATTCAGTAAAGATGTGACTGCTTAAAGCAAAGACAAATTTCACCCCAAGTTAGGTCCTGTTCTACCATTCATGTACTAATTGAATATTGGAGAACACAAAAGTTATTCTAACGGAATAGGAAACGTTAAGCATAACAAATACTTGTATGTTGGTTGTAAGCATTTCTTAGTCCTACTTGTCTAAAAGCTACTTCCAGAAACTAATTCCTGTAGGGTGCAGTTGTATTATGGCAATACCCCAGTTCTTCATGTGATCGCAACCGCATCCTTTTGTGCTAAATCTCCATGTACCACAAAACTGCATCCCATCAAGTTCTCACAGGCTGCCATTTCAGTATTCTGTAATCCGGAAGGTAGCATCAACCCTTTCTGAAACCAAACCCAGACTCTGATTCCAAGGATGAAGCAGTTACAGCTAAAATGTACTGTGTAGGAACCAGTGGGTTACCATGATCAGAGAAGGACATGGGTGGAAGAGGATATATCAAGGCCAGCAATTCCAATGCCCTTATCTCTGGCAATAGAAGTGTGACAGAAGCAAAAGGGAGAAGACATGATCATAACAAGGCTTTTGTAGCTTGTTGGCTGTTCACAAGCAAGACAAAAAAGAGGGGGAAGGAAAAAGAGGGACTTATCTGTTTACTAAAAGATCCAAACAGTCAGTGAAAGAGGAGAGGAAAGAAAACTACATTCCTTACCTCATTTAAGCCAAAGGGAATGACGTAGATGTAAAGTACGAGGTCTTGATTATCTATTTTTAGACAATTTGTTGGGCAAGGAAGAAACCTAAGTAAATAGGGTTTGAAATGCGTGCGATTTGTGCTAAGGCACAGTCCTGTAATATATAGACTTGATTACAATGCCTGCATGCCAAGACAAACAAAATAGTGTCACTAGGAAGAAATACTATATTCCCAACCAGAAATGCTTGTGAAAAGCTGCTTGTAACCCTGGCAATGAAAAGCTTTAAGTGTCGGGCCATGTCAAGGGAAAAGAACTGCCTGTACTTTACTAACCAAATCCTCTCCGTTTCATTTATTCCTCACACTCCTCTTTGTTTTCCTTTTTTTTGATATCTCAGCAGTCACAGGGTAACAATCAAAATTAGAACTTAGAAGTAAATAGGAACTGAAAATCTTGTAAAAGGTAATACTAGAGGAACAAACCAACAAAAGGGAGAAACTGTCCAAGTTTGTTCCATCTCTGCCACCATTGTGAATTTGCAATGGAATTTTCACGATTTTTCTCTCCTCTGTATGTGTATGGAGGGAGGTGGCAGAAGTCTAGCAGGGTCAGGCCTAGATCAGCAGCAGTGCTAGTGAGATGTAGCAGTAGGAATGGCTCTTTCCCAAAGTTTGGAGGGCCACTGTCATTTTCAGATTCCTGCTCTTCCCCACAGTGGCCTCTGTGTGCCACCCCCGCTCCCCTTCACCCCTCCCCCATAGACTTGTGTACTGCTTATAAGCCTCCAATTTTGGGTCAAGTATGTATTTGTATACTCAATAGAGGTAACTGCCTCAATACCTCAGGGCGTTTGAGAAGCTCCCATGGTAGAATTTGTTTGCCCTCCAAAAGACTTGGTAGGATAGCAAAGTGCTATTAATTCTGTTTTACAGATGGAGGTGCTGTGGCTTAGGGATGTTACAGGACTTGTTTCGGAGGAAGAAGAGCCATCACAAAGCATTACAGCTAACATGCAGGGTTTTTTTGCATGATTTCTAAAATTCTATGGTTTTATGCTAACAGCTGCTCATGAGCAATGTAGCTATAAGTCTATTTCATCAAGAAACTTGGTAGTCTAATCTGTCTCTGTCCAGTAGTTCCTAGTATATGATAGGGAAGCAGAACTGCCACATGAACAGCCTTCCTTATATTTTTGATGGTTCCAATTCAGTTTGACCCTAGATAGTACAAGAGGCATTGGATACTAATCTGGGGGTTTTGTTTGTGCTTGTAAGATCCTGCTAGAGGTTGCAGTCCCATTAAACTATTAGTTTGCCTTGAGGTACCATGACCCAACACTAGTCATTCCAAACAGTGCCACACTATCAAAAGACCTGATCAGAGAGGGTCCTGCCGGATCAGAGAGCAGGAGAACTGCCTAATAGTAAGACTTTATGGAAAAATTAAAGTACATTTCAGGAGAGTTCTGCACCCTTCTAAGCTGATAACCACCATTTTGCAGAACACAGACTAGCCTTTGGAGAAGTCTCATGAAATGTTACTGTGAACTCGTTAAGCGTTGGACCACAATTCGTAAGGTCATGTACAAATGCACCTTTGGATTCTTATGATCTCAAGCACAGCAACAAGCAGGGTTAGCAAAGATTATACTTGCACTGATATCTTATCACTGAACATTGAACTCCTACGTGTGGTGGCTCAGGAGAAGTTTTATTATTGAACTGCCTGTGCTCCATTACAAACACCAGTCATTGCAGCAAAGCCAGGTGCATCTAGTGACCCGAGTAAAAGTTGGAATGAGGCAATTCCCCTGAGTCACACACACCTCCATGCACCACTACTGGAATGGGTGTACCTACTGGCTACTTTGGCCAACTTTAGAAACAGCAGGAGACAAGAAACCTATTTGTCTTCTCGCAAAGAGCTTGCACTCATGGTGGACCTTGGCCAAGCATGAGGTCCTGCTCTTGTACAGAAGTGCAGGAGAAGAGCATGTTCCCTCAGTATCTGGAAATAGCAGACAGCCTTGTGCCTCTCTGCATACAAAGAGTAGAAAACAGTGACTGGAGCATAGGGCTTCCTCCCTGTCATATTGCTGTTATCAAAGATGTTAGGGGCATGGGAATGACTTGCATACAATAGATGGGCTTACGTCACTTAGGGGCCTAGGTAAAAATCACTTTTGTTTTGCTTTTTTTCTTTGGACTAGCTTATTGCAGACACTTAAGTACTTAAATCCCATTCATACCAACAGCAGTTAGGAACCCGTGGGTCTCTAAGATCTAGAGCTTAATTTCATTTTCAAAGCAACATAAGCACTTAAGAGGAGCACGCACCCGTGTCTGCCTTAGCTGCAGCAATGGTGGAGAACCCTTATCTTCTACTGTTCCCATTTCTGGCTGCACTTGATGGCAACAAGTAGCTGAACTTCTTGAGACACTAAAGTCCACACACCTCTGTAGGAGCCCGCATTCAGTGATGTTTGGAATCGTAAGTATGCAAGTCACTTTTCAAGATGCTTCTTTATGTAATCCGTGCTCTCTAAGCATCCATGAAAAATGGACATTTACCTGTTACAACAGTACTCTTGACTGCTGAAAGATGCTTTATGCTAGGTCTTCAGTAGGATTGATCAGACAGTCCTGTACTACAAAAGAATATTTATGGCATGTATTCAGCAATATTTGTTAAGTCGGGCTACTACTAAGTGAAGCTGCAGTTAGAAGTACTCCTTCCTGCAACTCTCTGTATCAGTGAAGCCGGGTCACTTTACAGCACCTAAGAGTACACCCCTTGAATTTTGCTGCCTTTCTATCACAGGCTGTGCTTGGCAAGCGACCTTTTTCTTTTGCCTTCTAGTCTAGACATTACAGTAGTGGAAACTGTCTTAATTTTAAGGAGTTCATTTTTCCACAGCAGATTTGGATATAGCTTGCATTTGACAAGAAACAGGACTGCTAAAGCTATGGCTTGCAGTCCTAGAAACACAAGTGCATAGCATGACAAAAATTGTGTAGGTTTTTTTCCTCTATAGGGATGAGGCCCATTCTCACCTTTCTATTTTTGTGTTTGTTTTAAAAGCACTTCATTCACAGTCAGTGTGGATTAGCCTGCCCAGAAAAGGAAGAGTAATAAGAATGGATTTGCTCTACAGGAATGCAGTCAGCGCATCAGAAGCCCTTTCTTAAGCAGGTCTCATTCACAGCAAAGTTGAAATTCTTAGCAGAAGCAATACTATGAATCATTTGGTGACAACAAATCTTAGAAAACGCTGAAGGATCCTAGGAGTAAATCTCAATTCCTCCAATGAACGTCCTGCTTATTTGAGGGCAGGGGGAGGAAAATAGAGGCCATTGAAAATTCAGTGATTCTCTTCCAAAGGCATTTTTTGATCCAAAGGGTTAAAGTACAAAACAACTGGAAGTGTACACTCTCTGTTTAACATACAGCTTGCAGTAGGTAGGGTCGTGAATGCCCTTGCCCTATGGACTTTACATCCAGTTAAAAATGCCTAGGGTAATAAACCAATTTTTACTGCTATACAAGGGCCTAGTTTACGAGCAGATGTCTTCTCTTTTTTCTCTCTCCCTGCTTATACTGCTTTATCTTGTTCGCAGCCCAGAAGCTGCACAAACCAATCTCTCGTGATCAAGAATACAGTTAAAGTTGTATTTCAATCTGAGACTAAGCATAGTAACTATAACTGGTTAAAATGTACCCCCACACTCTCCCTCTCCAGGGGTACGCTTCCATAGAAAATGTCAGCTTGCCAAAATTGAGCAGTTCTGGGAGGCTTGTTGACTTTTGGCCAGTGCCCTGTAGTATGGGGAAGACCCTGACTGAATCTGGCAAGCCTCATCTGCCAGCCAGGCCCTGCTCCCCTGGAAGTGTGTCTGATTCACAGGCAGCTTGCAGCCTGTCCCCCCAGCAGCCTGCTGAGGGCTGGAAGGAGCCTGGAAACATGAGTTCCCAAGCTTGTTGTTCTTCAGTAAGCTGGACTCCCAGGGCATCCCAAGTTGCGGCTGCTGTGTAGTATCCCAGATGGTGACACTGAAGTGACAGAGAAGGGTGGCTTTCCCTTCTATGGAGAATTTTTTTTGAGAGATTTGGGGAAAGAGCATGTCCCAGTTCAACAAAGTTCTAGATTAAAAAAAAAAAAAGTCATACTTTTCAAAGCTGAAGACATCAGACAGAAATAAGTTGGTAACTGAAGTCCTAGGTCTACACAGCTATGGTTTCTTGACAATTGAGTTGTGATTGTTTCCCCAGAGCTGCACAGAAAAGGGTTAAATTTGGGAGGAGGTTTTTTTTTTTTTAAAGGAAACTTTGTCTGGGAGAGGACTGATCACAAATGCCAGAAAGTGGAAAACTGAGAACTGAAAACACACGTTTCAGGATTGTTTCTTTCCATCTTTTTTTTTTCCCCTTCTGCTCTGCTCCTTCAGTTCTTAAGCATTCAACATCCGATCTCCTTTCATTAAGTTTTTAATTGCTTGCCTGAGGGAAAGAGGTTACGTTTTCCATCTGCTTTTTGATTTTGATATACTGCGGTTTAATCACAGTGAGATCATATTTACTCTAAGGCTATTGTTTGCATGCTTTATTTTTTCCTTTTTTTTTTTTTTTTGCCCCCTATCACAGAAGGCACACAGCCCTCAGACAGATTTGAAAAGGCCTTTTAAAGTCATGGAACTAGATCACACCCTTCCTTGGGTGGGGGGGAAAGGAAACTGGTTACAAGGGTAGAACATAACAGAAAACTTTGTGAGTTAGGTGTGGTGGAATTTCCCAAAATATTAATAGGTCTTGAAGGTAAGTCAGGCAATGTGGTTTGCATTCGCAGAAAGAGCAAAGAAAATGGTATTTCAGCACTCCTGTGAAACTCCAGAAATTCAGAGGGCAGGGGAGTAAGATCAGGATATGTCATCAATGGATCCTGCTCTGCTTCACTGTAAATTTTACTGTCATTAACCATATCTGCCTTCTATGATAGCTCCAAAACAGGGTGGGTGGTCTGACAACACATGAGCAGCATGCGTTAATCTCAGGGGTGTTCCCCAGGGCTGAGCAAAAGAGTATTACCTCAGATATGGCCTTTTTTAGCGTAGCTATGACCTGTTGCATCTCACTGCACAGACTCCAAACAGAAGGTTGCTATGTGGTAAAAGGGAGTTGTCGCTTCTGTTAAACACCCCTAAACGCTCACTGAGCACCTCAGAGGTTTTGTGCAATTGAAGTGGTGTTTGTGACACAATACATCCATCTTTCACTGCATCAGAAACAGAAGGGCTAAATCAACTCCTTATTTAACATCTGACCTAAAATTATATTTCTATGATTACCTTCGTAATGCCCAGGAGAGCAGAGCAGCATCCCCACACCTCACATCCCCTCTAACTAAAATAAAACTGGCCAAGCCAAAAACCAAAACTCAATCAAGAGACAAAAGAATATCATCCAAACAAACAAAGAAAGCCTGGCTTGTTGTCCTTCTAGCCAATGTAGAGTTACCATTTTTTATATCTTAGTAGACACAGAGCCAGAAAACCTTCTTTTCAACTCACTTATCCAGTGTGAAGTGTCAGGCACAGCAATAAGCTGATGCACTCAGTGCAGAACAATGAACTATTTTATTCACACAGGCCAAAGTTAACGTCTCTTGCTCTAACCTTCATTTCTGCATTTTTCCTTTTTTTACTGCCCCCTCCTTTTCTTTTTTTCCCCTCCTAATTCCTTCTTTTAGCATTCACACGTTTAGATTCCCTCCCAAGTTGCAGGTTCACCGCTGTGCCTCAGTTTCGCAAAGTACTTTGCCAACTGCCTACAAAAAAACTGGATACACAAATATCTCCTATTTGCTTAAAATGGAACAGCTATGCTGAAACAAAAAATGGTCTCAGACCAGACAGCACTTGATCTCTCACACGTTTACACTAGATTTGAAGCCCAGTCTTGGGTGAACTGATGGACCACATCAGCATCTTGAGGAGTAGTGTGAAGTGCCCAGGCCCTACTTGGTCTGCTTGCTGCCTGCCTGCCATCCCTGCTGGGTAGAGTGTTGTGCCTGCAAAAACTGACGGCGAATATATCCAGAGCATGACAGCCACAGTGCCTACTTCGGCTTACCCAGGTGTGAACCAGTAAGGAGGGGACAGTCCCACTTTTCATCCTTACTTTCTGTGTAACTGGTCACACTACAAAAAAAATCCATCCAGAATGAACTCAGAAATTCAGGCCTCTCAGGCCAGACAGAGGGGCTGGGACAGCTTCGTGGAACACTGAAATAAGACACTTGCCTTTCTTCCCTGCAGACCCAAGGTTTTCCACATCACAGCCTCCAGGCAGCTTGGCATACTTTAGCATCACTGACAGCCTCTGTTCCAGAAATGTGTGGGGACTAGACCGCAAGGATACTTAGGGTGGATGAAGATATGTCCTCCTTAAGGCTCTGCTCAGGCTGTTAACCTCATAGCTCAGTCTCATTAGCTGTAAAATCATCCTTCCAAATCTGTGCATGGATAACTGCCTTAATTTCCATCCAGCAGGACTTGTAATTACTTGGGCTAGCAACACTTGACCAGAAGAGTATCTGCACTAAAACAAACTTTGTTTTTTGGTGGAAGAAAGCAAGAGAGTGCCTAAAAAGTGGAATTGTGGGCTTTGCCTGTAAGAGTCAACTGAAACATTACTATGCTGAGCATTTGCAACCAGGCTTCCTCTTTTGTCGTTAGCTGTGAGCCAGGGAAGCTCACAGTTCCTAGAGCCAGTGGGTAGACCCGCAGTCTGAACTAGATGCTAAGGGCCTTTCAGAGTCCTCTTGCTGAAGTTCTGGTAACTGCAACACCGTGGTAGTGCAGCGCGCTCTTTCATACACATTGTGGTAGCACTTCCTGCCTCCTCTACATACCTATCAAGATAAAAAGTAAGTACCTGCACACAGCTTGTTGCTGGGATTAGCTGTTACAGGTCTGCACACGTGGGGGCTGTTACGGCCAAGCAGCAAGGTGCCACTTCGCAGTCCATTCCCCATGTCAGTGCCCACAGGGACATGTCTAAGAATGTATCAGTACAGCTTTGTGTGTACTAGATACTGCCTTTGCTGTTTGCACTGCCTTCTTCCACGTTTGAGGAGACCAGCAACAGACATTTTTCAAGGCTGAATGTCTTATTCAGTGACCTCTGTCAACTTAAGTAGCCTTCATGAAAAGTTGCTTATTATAGATAGACCTGTTACCTACTGTGCCTCAATAGTTTCTTTCCTTGCAAACACAGCACAATAAATTCTTTATTTCGGGGGCAGCGACAGTGAGAAACAGAAAAGCAGATGGGAGCTAAAAAGCACCAATGTAGACTGTCCACTTCAGTGACTCTTGCACTGAAGCCCTTCTGTCAGAAGGCACAACAGAGCCTGAACTTCCCTCTCTTCTACCAGTACTGCTTGTAGCCAAACTACTTCTCTCAAAATAAAACTCAACTCTTTACTGGATTTTCAGATCGGTTCTTCAGTCTCACAGGCAAATCATTACTACTAGGCCTATTACAACCACAAGGATTGTAAATGTAAATGCTTAAGCTTACTTTGGAATGGCAGCAATTCATTTTAAAAAGACGTAAAGCAGAAACAAGGGGTAATGAAAACCAAAAGAAGAGAGGGAAATCTCTATTAAAAATATTATGTGATGGATAAGTAAAAGAAATCCAACCAAAGTGAAGCTACTGGTTTGTGCATAGACACTCCTTTGGGGTGTCTCCCCCCACCTTCCCTTCCTTTGTTCCTCTCTTCCTTCCTTCTCCTAAGCTAGCTAAACATAGAAGAGAAGCCACTTTGCATTTTAAGAAACAGTTTGTCCAATAATAGAAAAAAGGAGTCCCCACCCTTTTTCAGTTTAAGGGCAAAGGTGATTTCCCTGGTTGTATTTTCACATAAACTCTACACATAGGAAAGAGTATTTAAAAACAAGACGAAGCAGAACAAAACACACCCCAGCAGCCAGGCACAGAACAGGGATCAGTATCCACAAGCCTGCGTACTCTGGAACATCCTCATATTGCATCTCTGAGGGAAGCAACTTAAATTCTTCGAGCTTATGGTTGGTTGAACCTTTTCCTCGAGCGTTCATTCATTGCAGAGCTGGCTGAGGAGTCAAGTCGGCAGCCCTGCACTAGGAGCTTGGCACCGCAACACTCAACCCTTAAAGAGTCCATTGTATTTGATCTCATAGCATGTCACTTATTACTCCTGTGTTTGCTTCCATGGCTGTGGGCATCTCACACGCTCGTTACCCACGTCACTGGATGTGTTTACTCTAACAGAAGGAGTAGATGTTTCCACCACTCTCTTTAACTCTTGCCTCTTCCCTCTTCTGCCGCTCAGCCTCATCAACAAACAGCCTTTTCATCCTCCAAGCCACAAATTACAGAATTCTATCAGTTCCCTTCGCTGCAGGGAAGGCAGACCAAAACAGATCATATTTTTCAAAGTATTTTCATGCATCTTTATTCAGCTGCAGGCATGTTAACCAGCAATTGCAGTCGGTTAAGGAGAGAGGAGACACCTTTGACTGTTCTATAATAGATGTCATTTATGGATCTGCATCTGGCCTGTAATCCCTTCAGCATCTGAGAAGAAAAATAGTTTACAGAGGGTTGTTTGGTTTTTTTGGTTTGTTTTTTTTTTTTTTTCTTCAGATTCTCTAAGTAGAACAGCTGACAGCTTTCAGGGCAGCATCTTTTGCTCTCAGTCAGGTTTTACTAGGACATGCATCCTGGACGCAAAAGAGGAAAAAATCTAAGGAGTGCAGAGAATATGAATTACAGCTTTCTGGGGTTATCTAGTGGACTTGCAGCTGGCATTAAAAGAAAATTCAGATAGAAGTTTCAAGTCCCAGTTCACTTTACTTAGAGAGAGCTTGAAAGCTTTACTTTGGTCTCAACCAATGTAGAAAGTTGGGACCATGGGCACTGTAATCTGCATTTAATCTAGAGAGTATCAATTTCAGTTTTAGTTCTTCTAGACAGCTTCTGACACAAGGCATCAAAAAAGTCTGCTGAGCCTTTTCCTGCACCACGTTCCAGCTGAAATCCCCAGGCAGCAGTCATTAGGGTCAGGCTCCCTTTCACTTTGACTTGCTGATGACTGGGGTAGCACTTTATTTAACAGAAGACTGAAAAACTTCCTTTTTTTCAGATATTTTACAGAAGGTGCTTTCTACTGCACTCAAGAGTCCAAGGTTAAGAGGAATTTAAGCTTCTTGAGAACAATTTTTTTTCGTTGTTTTGCCTGTACAGAGTACTAGCACAGTAGGGGCCTGACCCTGGCTTCCACTTCCAAACATCCTAGTATTACTAGCAAGGCTT
>VYZW01061030.1:10764-124310 GCA_013401315.1 Balaeniceps rex
CACTTGGCTTTCAATATGCAGTGTCCTTGTAAAACTTTAAACCCATAACTTCATCTAGTTGAAGCATGCAGTGCTAAATAGTTTATTCCAAAACTCCAGCTTTATTAAGAATAAAAGCTTCTGAAAAAGCTGCAAGCTTGGAGTCCGTAAGCATTCTGATTAGGAGGTGTAGGGTGGAAGACAAAACTGCTAGTGAGAGAGTTCTGATCCTAGGTAAATAACACACTTTTAGTTAGTTCTTTTTTAACATTGAGTCTGTTGATTTGTGACCAAAATTTTAAAGAGTTCGAAAAATCTTCTTCTAACTTCAGATACTAATAAGCAAGCTCAAACAATTGTATTTTAAAGTAACTTAGATGAGCTAGTCTTCCCCCTCTGATTCTCTGTTGTCCATACTGTGATGCATTGTGGTCAAGGATGACCGTGTCTTAGAGGGTAGAACAAATATAATGGACGGGCAGTGACTAGTCAATATGCTACTTACCTTGAATTCAGCTTACTTCATTTGCTGGTCAGCTAATGGACTTTTTCTTGCACTGCCATAACTAGAACTCTCATACAGAGGTCCTTGAATGATGTTCACTAAATCTTATATTGCCGTAATACAGATGTAGTGTATGAGGATTGCACTGCTGTAAAGCCATGTGTGGGCATCACGTAATTTTTATGAGAGATGCTTGAGCTACTTAAATGTATGCCTGCATGGCTTCTAATGTTGAAGTAGTGAATAGGTTTTGTGAGGCTGGTTGAACACCGTGTTCTTTAAGAAGGGTTCTCATTTTTCTAATTGCAGCCCCTTAGCAATGCTTACCATGAATTAGCGCAAGTTTATTCAACCAATAAACCCTCGGAGCTTCGAAATCTGGTGAACAAACACAGTGAAACGTTCACAAGGGATAACAATATGGGGCTGGTTAAGCAATGCTTGTCATCTCTCTACAAAAAGAATATTCAGAGGCTAACCAAGGTAAGATGTAGGGGTTTTGTTTTGCTGAAAAATTGTGATTAGTTTTTTCTCAAAGAGTGTATCTCTGAACTGTATTCAATTCAGAGCAAAGTGATAATGTAGTAATGTCATGGAGAAATGACTAAAACTGGGATTCGTGTGTCTGAAACAAATGAGACTAAAATGCTCTATGTAGAAAACCAATTCAGTTGCCTACTTATTCATTATTTAAAAGGTGGTTCAGTATGTCTGTCAGAGGGGTTTGCCCATGAGATTTTCATACATAATCAAAAAAGTTGGCAGCGCTGCTACCAGATGACCTTCATCTCTATTTGAAAAATAGGAAACCTGAACTTCACAGGTTACTTCGTTAGAGAAGAGCGAGTGAGTGAGCGGGACAGATTTTGGAAGTGTCCGAAGGAAAAACAGCAGCAGTGGAGCGTGATGTGCTCCTTCAGCTGAGAGATCAGATTAATCCTCAAAGATGATCAGGGAAAGGTCTTTTTTTTGCAAGCTCAAATGATGTTTGTTGCAGTAGAACTAACCTCAAAAGTAACGTAGTACGTACATCTCTTGAAGGAAATTCAAGGGACGGGCAGTCACCTTATTCATGTAGAAAGGTGAGGGAAGAGGTTGGACATGGTCAGGACTGCGTCTGGGGTAAAAAGGAATTGCAGAAATGGAGTAATGGCTCCATTAGCTTGGTCTATGTACATGCGCAGTATAACAATGGGTATCGCTGGAGGAAGAACTGACTGCACTCTCATGGCGCTTTTATAACTGTGTGATCCACTTGTTTCTTCCCATCAGACTTCCAAATAAGATTGCATAGGCCACGAAGGATTAATCGGGAAAGTTCTTAGCGTCTAGTTTTAACCATTACTTTCTAAACCAATACTTTTTTAATACTTTAACCAATACTTTCTAAATTTCAGACATTTTTAACATTGTCATTACAAGACATGGCAAGTCGAGTGCAGTTGTCGGGGCCGCAAGAAGCAGAAAAATACGTCCTCCACATGGTGAGACTTGTTACTTGGCTAAACTATCCTAATTTAAAAGCTGATCCAATTTAAGACTCTCTTAAGTGTTTGGATTGGCAGTGCGTGTTCTGAATGGCTGAAGAATGGTTCTTTTTCAGTCTTTAGACCGTTCTCAAAAAAATCTTAAAGGATATTCTCTGCCTAAGATAAGGCACGCATCATTTGTCTTTGGGAAATTCTTAGGAAATAAAAAGCAAACAAGTTGAAGATGATTCTACAAGGAGTCTGTGTGTTGTCGTTACCTGAAATTCTGTTCTTTGTGATACCTTACATTAAACCCTCTCTCATTTCAGATAGAAGATGGTGAAATCTTTGCAAGCATTAATCAGAAAGATGGTATGGTCTGTTTCCATGATAATCCTGAAAAATATAACAATCCAGCTATGCTTCATAACATTGATCAGGAGGTAAATCTTTAAGATACTAACTGCTTTTGGAATTCCTACTGAAGAACCTTAGTCTGTAATCGGGGAGCTGCTGGGAGAAGCCAGTGTAGGTAATTTACATGTAGAGATTGAGGACCCATTATTGAGATTGGGGAATTGTTTTTGGACTATTTCACAGTACCAGTATTTAAAGATTTTCAGATTGATAGTCAATTACTGTCAACGCGTTCCCTGTTGTATCTTCTGTACAGCTTGAGATGTTTCAGTAGCCTGACTGCTTAATGTTGGTGATGTGAAGTTCCTTGAATTGACTGGATTAGAAAGACTGGTTTTAGAGTTTTAGACTTCAAGGATCACTTCCACTGGCTGTTGATAACCTGCTTCTAGGTTGAGGTGGTTGACCCACATGGGTCTGTCTATCAGTGGCCTTAGAAAGGATTGTTAGGAAGACATGGATCAACATAAGGGAATCAAAAAATGGTCTGACACTTTTATTTGGGAGATGAGGGATGAGAACGTTTTGACATGGAGCTTTTGTGATGGCAAAAGTTACTGGTTCTACATAGCACAGCCATGAAATATATTGAAGATCATGTTCAAGCTGGACAAAGTAATCAACTTAATCTATATTTTTAAGATGCTGAAATGTATAGAGCTTGATGAACGACTGAAAGCCATGGATCAAGAGATCACTGTGAACCCTCAGTTTGTGCAGAAGGTAATTGATTTAGCGTCTTGTAAGAGATTCAGTGCAGTGAGTATGTGTTGCACTGAATGTCAGTATTTACAGTGTTAATAATTACATATTAATAACAAAATGTGCATAAACGTCATGCTTTAAAACAAAAAGGAAGTGCATGTTATTTCATATGCACTTTATTTTCCTACCTGTTAACTTCAAAGAGCTGTCTGTCTCAAAGGTAAACCTTCAGACGTGTTTTTGAAAAGAAATAACTCTCTCCCTTCCAGAGTATGGGCTCTCAAGAAGATGACTCAGGGACCAAACCATCCAGTTATTCCTGAAATTCATGTTGCTCACCACTCCGCTTTCAAGTAACAGCTTATGAAAGAATCACGCCTGGAATAGGGCATTGAGGAGTTCCACGAAGAGAGCAGAGAGAACTGAGCTTTGCTTTTCACCTGGACATTAAGAAAATAAAAGAACACCCTCTCAGTACTGTATAATATCAGAAATATTCTCTGCAAAGAAAAAGGAAATCTCAAAAGAAACTTAAAAGTCTGTTGTGGATTTATTTATCTTCAGATTAACATCGTTAATGCATTAAATAATCTACCTTTTGTTTTAAAGGGTTTGAATGTTGCTGTGTTTCTGTAGCAGTCCTTTTTTCTCTTCTGAAAAAAAAAAAGTGTTATTCAGGGAAGAATACAAACTAGTGTTGGTTCACTTACAAGATAATTACTGGTTCATTATTCTGTATTTAAAGTTGGCTCAAAGTGCAGATTTATCATATGTATGGTGGGTGGAGAGGGGTGGAGTTTAAGTAAATTCTCTACATGATAATTTGCATATGCCCAGTGTAGCTGGCTGCTGTCTGTTAAATGAAATACAAACTGTGTTCTTCCCAAAAGGACGAGCATGTTAACGAGTCCTTGTACGGCAGTTTCGCTGAAAAGCAGAAATCACTATAGGGAATCCATACATGACAGCTATTTATGATTTTAAGTTTCTGGTACAAAATATCTCCTAAGGACATTTGCTCTTAGATCAAACTTACTAGACCTAAACAAAAGGATATTTGAAAGATCTTGGTGTTCTGGAGGATTCTAGGTATGAAGTTGTTCACACTGAAAGAAATTGAAATTTTTGTTCCTGTACAATTGGCATGGAGGTATTCAACAGGCTAATACTTTTCTGTGGTGGAGATAAGTGAAGGGCATGCTATAGATCTTTGTTTCCAGAGAAAATAATTCTACGTGGAACACAGAATTCTATACAGCTCTCAAAATGCAGGATTTTATTTGGAGATAACATGCTGGAATGCTCTCTGGTTTTTAATTCACGATTTTAAACATAAAAACTTTGTTGTTGGATTCTAAGTGCTTCACCCCTTAAATCAATGGGCTCTTTAATTTTCTGTAGCTCTCGTGTATCTGAAGATTCTCACTGTTAAACCACCTTTGAAACACTTCATGTCAGTGCAAATCTCCTACTGTCAGGCATAAATAAACCTGTCATCAAGTCAGAATGCGAGAAGCTCAGCATCCAGTGCTTCCTACTTAAACGCCTGACTAGGAGCTGCTTGCTACTGCTAACCTGCCAGCTTTTTTTCAGGAGCCTAAGTGGGAGCTCAGCATTTCTGGCTCTTGCCGTGTGAAGCTTGTATGTGTTGAGGTCACCTATGGTTGAAAATACTCCATTTGTGCTTCCAGTGCTGATACAGAAATTAAAATTGGCGTCTTAATTCTAGCAGAGCCTCTGTGACAGCGGTATGCTTTCTAGTAGAAGAGAGATGTCCCCAGGTTGTTCTCTAGGTGGTAAATGACGTTTTTAAAAGTATAAAATAGCAGTTTAGTATTGAACACGGCATAGGTCCATAGTGTTAGTAGCTCACCATTGAGTATTTGTGCTTCCTATCATAGAGACTTCCATATTTGAAGGCAACTTTTACACCTGATCTTAAAGCAAAATCTTGGGGTTTTTTTCATAACTTGCCTTACCAGTCTTGTAATTAAAAAAATTCAAAAATCATAAATACCTTTTCCTAGTTAATCCTGCGGTGATTTCAATGCTGAACATGCTTATGCAGTTTTCTTCTCTGGTACTGCGGAAGCGTTAAATTAGTAGATTAGTAATGCTGTGGGCTCGAGCACAAAGCTGGGTTATCGAAGTGTTTGCAACCACGCGCGGTAGTCATAAAGTACTGCAAATGACTAACCCCAAACTGCCACCTCTACAAAAACGTGGATGGCTCGCCTTTCGTTGCCAAGGACTCGCTTGCTGGGGGGAGAGCGTACGCAGGATGCTTTCGTGAAGTTGGAGAAAAACCAGAAACGTCCACTTTGCAGTGGCTGAGCTTTTACACTGCTGGTTCCTATCGGTGAGCGTGGACTTGCCTGCTGAGAGCTGCAGGGTGGCTTTCTATCTGTGGAATCTAATATTAGCAAACTAATATATGCAGCTGGCAAATAGCGGCTACGTTTTTCTCCTCTTTTTCGCCTGAAGTAGATAAAATAGATCCATGCTCACATCAAATGGATGGTAGAAATAGCTATGTAATAGTTTCAAATGATATCTTACACTATTTTTTAATCTGATTTTTAAGAGGGCAAATGCTTTTAAAGTTAGAGAACTGCTGAGGTTCCTTTTCTGACGTGGACAGTTGTGCTGTTAAACTCGGATTGCTGTTGAAAATTGAAAGTAAGGTCCCAGCTGTAGAATCGGTAGATAAAGCATTCACCGAAAGTGCTTCAGGGAAGGGCTTTTAAGTAATAGTTACGGTCCGGCATCTGCATGTCTTGAGATACTGTTGAAATTAAGTCAGATTTTTAATGAAGTAGCTCCTTCGAGTCTTGGAACTAATTGCATGGGCTGCGGTCAGCTGAGATGCTTTGAGAACACTTGAGCTTTCTGGTTTTAATTTGTACTTATTGCAGGGGAGGACTTTTGATCAAATAAAAGAACACTGCGTGCTATGCTCCTCCTATGCTAGACTCTCAGAGGTCCCGTGGCTAGTTCTTCCCGTCGTGCATGGCCACAAGATGTATTCACGAAATACTGAGTGCATGCTTTGATACCTAACTCCTATTTTCATACATCTTAATTAGCACAAGATAAAAAATGCAGTTCCGAAGGTAGCATCAGACATGCAACTACACTTCTTAGCCACAGGAGGGGTCTCTAGTTCAGTTACGATTAGCAGGTAATAAAATGTTTCTAAAAAGGAATGGTTAGGAGCTGTTTGTGTACCACCACCCCTCCTGTTCTTGTGCCACTGAGGAGCCCCAGGGAGTGACCTCTGCTAACGCGCCTGTAGCACTGCCATTGCGCCACACGCTTTTGCGTGACTCCAGCTGCCTCCTCCTATACAACTTTCCTTCTCCATTCTACAGTACAACCGCGACCCGTTGTATGTGTTGTCGTAGGCGATCTGTATAACCTAGGAAATGTTTTCTGCATGGACAGACTGGCTGAGGAGGTTAGTCCTGAGAAGTTGTTTAAATGTACTGTTGGAAAATAAAGATAACAAATGAGTCGTTCTTCTTAGTTTGTCTTAAATGAGATAGTAGGTCTTTTATATTTGGCTTTTCCTTAGGTTTTGGGGTTTTTTTACGGGGGGGTGTCTTTTGTTCCTGTCGCTTCTCAGGACATGTGATTCTGGCTGACGGGTGGGAGGCTGCTAGTTGTCTGCTGCGTGTGGCAGTGCCCTCTGCTCAGGAGTTGTTCAAGCTCTGGTGGTGGCTTCTTGGAGCACTCCTGAACTATCTTGAGTAGAAATAGTTGTTCTTTTTGCACAAATGGCGTGTCTTCCTCGGGAAGTGCTGCTACAGGTCCTTGTCTGAGATGGGCTCCAGGATTAGATGGACTTTGGATCAAACGCTTCTATTCGTATTTGATCTTTGTGTTACAATAATCATCTGTCTCACTCGCCGTCTGCGTATCGTTTTCTTCAGAGGCATAATTATTAGTCCATGCATGGCTGGTTGGATCCAGAGGTATGTATCGTAGTGGTTATCAGTGATAGCTGCTCTTTCTTGGGATTTAAGTACAGGTTTTACTCAGCCAAATGATCTATGCTGTTATCTTGTGGAAAAATTACTACTTGTGTTCAGACTCGGGTATTTAAAACTCTATAGGGATCAACTCCAATGTAAAGGGAAGTGGGGGGGTCCAGTACTTGATTATTTTGAAGCCTGAAAGGATTAATAGTTCACATGGAATGTGGTTTATCTTTCTGCCATAGTTTTCTAGAGATAAATAATCCTCTAATAGAACTTGATACCCTAAAGAAAACTGGAGCAGTTTGACGGAGAGGGATGTGTATTGAAGACCCTAGAACTCGAGGTCTGCTCCCTTCCTTCCGAGTTCTAACCCGGGCTTTACCTGTGTCAACATCTCCGTGTAACTGCTTTGTAAGTGGAGCAGGAAAACATAATGCTTCATGGAAGCCTTCATCTGCCCTAATCTTAGAGTGTAAGTACTTTAAGGAGTTAAAACACAGGCTGGGTACTGCCAGTGCTTGTACCGAGTGTTTTTAACGGAGAAGCCGGGCCCACCCTGCGGTGAGCACGCCAGCCGCCCCGCGGGGGGACACGCGAGGGGAAAAGGGGCTCTGCGGGAAGTTCCTTCTCCCACCCGGTAGCTGCGGACCGTGCCTGCCGCCCGGGCCGTAACTCGCTGCCCCCGGCCGGGCGCCGGGGCCCCGCTCCGCCTCAGCGCGGCCCCGCCTCNGGGCGCAGCCCGCTCCGGCCGCAGAGGCTGCGGGGTTGCAGGCGGCGGCGCGTCCCCTTCTCGGCTCCCGGGGGTCGGACGCTACTGCCCGCTCTCTGCGGCACGACAGCGGGGCAGGGGACAGCGAGGGGAGGAAGGAGGCGGCTGCCGGACCTTCGCATCTTCCCCCTGTCGTGGTGAGGTAATGGCTCTGCCCAGCCCCTGTGGACAGGGCGGCCGTGGGCCGAGTCACTGCCGCACCCGGCGGGGGGGACCCTCGGGAGAGCGGCGGGAAGGGCCGGCTCGGTACCGCGGTACGAACGGCCCCCTCATCCCTCGCTCCTGCTTTCTGCTCCCTCCCTTGCCGCTGCGTGGCGGCGGCGGGTGGGCAGCCGGGGAGCTGTCTGCCCCTCGTCCCCCCTGGCTGCCGGTGGGGATGGTACGGGCCGCTGGGTCAGTCGGTGTCAGGCGCCCGCGGACACGGGACGGGACGGGACGGGACGGGACGGGGCGGGGGAGCCGCGGTGAGCGGGGCCGGGGCCGGGGCCGGGCCGCGGGTGTCCGGGCGCGGGGAACCTGGGCTGGGCCGGGCCGGTCTCGGAGCGGGGAGGCCGGGGCCCGGAAGGGGAGGCCGGCCCGGGTCCGGCTGGGCCTGAGGCGTTCGGGTCCGGGGGCGCTGAGCAGGGCCGGTCCCGAGCCGTACGGCCTGAGGCCTCCGGGCAGGGGAAGCTGCGCTGGGCCCGGCAGGGCCGCGGGTGTCCGGGCACAGAGGTCTAGTCTGTCAGACCCCGACCTGTCCCTGAAAGACCGGCGGTATCCGGGCACGGGGGGGCGGGCCAGTCCCATTCCACCCCCGTGGGGCCTGTGGTGTCCCGGCTCAGAGTCAGGGACCCGGCTACGGGGGGATCGGTGTGCTCTGGTCCTGTCCCATCGAGGCACGAAGGGCTAGTCCTTGCTCGGGTCACCCCGTGGTGGGGTTACGCTGGTCCCTTAGGCTGAGCTTAAGGGCAGCTGCTCCCGGAGGGGTACAGAGCAGGACTTGCGCCAGTCAAGCCTAAAGATGCTTTAATATCCGTTGTGCTGATATTGTCTGCTTTCTCCCTTGCCTGCAGGAGGCCTGACGTATGTGCTGAGCTCTCACTATGAATGCTATTGTTGCCCTCTGCCATTTCTGTGAGCTCCACGGTCCTCGCACCCTCTTTTGTACTGAGGTTCTACATTCACCGCTTCCCCAAGGCGCAAGCAGCGGGGACATCTCTGGGCAGAATGAGCAGGCAGAAGAGGAAGAAGGTGGCATTCAGATGAGCAGTCGGATCCGCTCACACAGCCCAGCAGAAGGTGCCAGCGCCGACTCCAGCAGCCCAGGGCCGAAGAAGTCAGACATGTGTGAGGCAAGTGTGAAGATCTGTGTGCAGACACCAATGGCCCTTGGCTTAACTAAAGGGCTCTTGGATTCTCTAACGCAAATGGTATTGTTTAAGAGAAGGAAAAAAAAATGCGAACTGCATTTGTTTTGTATGTGACTGCTAGTACCAGAAGATCTCCAAGTGCTTATAAACTGTAATGATCCATGACAAGAGCATGAAGGAACTGTTGTTGAGTATATAGACCTTGACAAGATGGTGTCTTGAGGTCTCTTTAAGTCCTGTGCTCTGTGGTTCTCTTGTGGCTGAGGAATGCTTTCCTCATCCTTCGAGAGCATTTACTTTATTAGATTAGGTCTGGTCATTTATTAGTAGTAATTTTAAGAGCGGTATTGATTAGGAAACAGGAAAAAAAAGCAAAAGCAATAAAACACTAGAGAAAAATGTATATTCGGAGTCATTCTCATGCTTGTCTACTATTGGTACTTGTTCTGAGGTATTTGTTATTTACTTTCCTTTAGGTTATGACCAGTTTTGTTAGGCCAGTTGGTTTCACAGCTGCTGTTAACTGAAATTTACTACTTGTAGAGCCAGCATCAAGTTCACAATCAAGTTAAACAGTGGAAAAAGAGCATAAGAAGTATATCGCACCGAGCTCTATGTGAGGAGCTGGGTTCAAATGCTGACCCTGGCTCTCATGTTTTGTCTTCTAAGTATTTCTGTTCTTACCTATATGTGTGAGTAACGTTTCCCTACATTTTGAAGGGAATATGCAGAGGCCTTTGGAAACCTTAGATAACTGCATGCTCATTTATGGCTGGATTTGCTTTTCTATCTTCAGGGTTGCCGCTCTCTTGCAGGAGGACATCCTGGATATGTCAGCCACGACAAAGAAACTTCAATCAAGTATGTCAGCCACCAACACCCAAACCACCCCCAGCTGTTCAGCATCGTGCGCCAGGCCTGTGTTCGCAGTCTGAGCTGTGAGGTAACTGTCTGGGAGTGCAGGGAGAAAACCTGTTTATGGCCTTATGTATCGTTTCAAATCCAAGACAGTGCTTTGCTGATCGTGGCTGCTCTGTGCAGCCTGAAACAAGGAGGGAATGGAGGTGGAAAGACAGACACACAAGTCTGTTCGTTCCAGGATTGGTGATTATTTTTAAAGTTGATCTTTGATAACCTTGAGGGTTCCTTCCTCTCACCTTGTGAGACCAAAAATTTCCCTGTCTTGTTTTTCCTTCTGTGTGTTTATTGTTTTTCTTTGTAAGATAAACTGTTCTTGTAAAAACATTGGAATCTGTTGTTTAGTGCCAAGAAATATTTGATCTTTGTAGACGATTAACATTGAGCATCTTGCAGAAGTGAAGGGAGAACCTTACAGATTAATGAGCATTTGTTTGTCAGGATCAGCAAAATCCCTTCTGGATTCTCAACGGTATCATAGTTGAATAGAGCTGAATTCTTCAAATACAGTTAAATTGAAGGTTTTTTAGTGTTTGTAGGATACCGCTGGAGGTCTGTTTGGCCCTGGGTTTTGGATAGTAGCCTAAAAAAGGCTTGTTTTATTCACCAGGTGTGTGTTAAAGAGCAGGAAGCTTTGTTCAGTTTATTACCATTTCAGCTGTGTGATGTGCTTAGCTACTTTGGTGTATGTGTCCCTCCCCTTCAGGTCTGCCCAGGACGTGAAGGCCCTATTTTTTTCGGAGATGAACAGCACGGTTTTGTGTTCAGCCACACCTTCTTTATCAAAGACAGCCTGGCTCGAGGTTTCCAGCGCTGGTACAGCATCATCACTATCATGATGGACCGGATTTACCTCATCAACTCCTGGCCTTTCTTGTTGGGAAAAATCAGAGGCATCATTGATGAGCTTCAGGGCAAAGCACTTAAGGTAGGTCAGTGCACAGAGTCCGTTTGACTCAATGTTAGTAAAACATTATGATAATTGATTTACAGCTGAGTCAAACAGCTGATCCAGCTCAATGCAGCCAGGGTGCTCATTAAGGTTGACACAAGGGACAAGAGGACAGTGTGTATCTGGGGGTGTAGGAGAGAAGGGACAGGGTGCCTCTCTCCTTTTAAGCCAGTCAACACTTTTCACAGACCTAGCTGCTAGACAATAGCTCTGTTAGAAATTCAAGTAACTAAAGTTGTGAAGGACAATGGTTTTGGAGCACAGGTGTTACTTAATGGTAATTTTAGTCAGTCTAAGAATAAGAAGTCCCTTCCCTCTCTTTTCCCATGATTTACAATGTATTTTGGATGATTGTGTGTGATGCACCCTTTTCACTTCAAGTTTTCGTTGGGGTTTTTTGGCTCAGCTTTACGTAAGCATTTTATCTTTTTCAGTCTCTTATACTGCCCTTCTTCTGTGGTGTAGGTGTTCGAAGCAGAGCAGTATGGGTGCCCTCAGCGTGCCCAGCGGATGAACACAGCCTTCACTCCCTTCCTGCACCAGCGGAACGGCAATGCTGCCCGCTCCTTAACGTCACTGACCAACGATGAAAACCTGTGGGCATGCTTGCACACTTCCTTTGCTTGGTAATGCCACTTGTGTGTCTAGCTTCTACAACTCCTTCATGAAGAGAATATTGCCATATTCCAAAAGGGTGGAAATGTGATTTGAGTGTTTAGGTATTTTTTTCTTGAAGTAATAAGTTAGACTTTGCTAAGCAGTCTCTGAATTGGAAGGAGCTAAGCACGGAAAGATAGCAGCCTGCTGATGCCTTTAGGACAAAAAAAAATTTCTTGTTGCTGTGAAGTAAACTTACTAATGTGGCTGCTAATGGAAACCATTTCTATCTAGATGGAAAGGCTTTGCAGTATAAAAGTGAGTATGGAAGAAAGCAAGAAAAGATGCTCCTATCCCCAGCGTGTTGTACCTCGAATTCGCACTTGAAGGACAGTAGTGGTTCACCTGGAAGTGCCTGTTTATTGTGACAGGCAGCATGAGAGGTGCAGCCGTTTGGCGCAGTGGTATGTCTGTGGGAGTCCAATTGCTCCAGTGCCTGACTTGCTCATCAAACTTCCCTGGAAAGATGCCACAGAGAGGGTTGCAACACTGGCACGTGACTTGGATGGGGGATAAGGATGTTGCACAAAGTAATTGCAAAATAGTAGGCCTTTCGGTGACTTTGTGTGGCAGCGGTTGTAAGATGCATTGATAGTTACCACACTGAGGAAAGCGTGGTAGAGATGTGTTGAAAGGACACACAAATTGGTTAGTGGTTGGATTTTTGGTTGAGATCATCGCACCGAGTTTCTTACTGGATTTTTGCACCTAGCAAGCAGGCTTAATAAAGGCTACTTCTGTTTCTTTCAATGTCTCCAGGCTTTTGAAAGCTTGTGGCAGCCGACTCACAGAGAAGCTTCTGGAGGGAGCACCAACAGAAGACACCCTTGTTCAGATGGAAAAACTTGCAGGTGAGAGAGAAGTTTCCAGAGCCGGAAGACCCTCTGATAATGCTTTGGATGGTAAAACACCAAGTCCTTTTGTCAGCGTCATAGCGCAGCCATCTCTTTTGGACTTCACCTTAGTGGTGGTCTCTGCAGTAGCTGATGTGCTTTCCCATGTGGAGATGACTCTGACAGGAATGTGAAATCAAGGCCCTTGGCCTCGTAGCCTCTCTGCACGCACATGTGGTGTTTGTTACTTGTGTAGGAGTGTTGCATCATCATGATTATTGTTCTCTCTGGCTGGGTTGGCCCTCCCGATGAATCTCTACAGCCAGAAGAATTTGCAGTCACAACATATAGAGCTTTCTTCTTGCTCCCTTTTCTACAAAATTTCTAAAATTAAAGGATCATAATTTTTCCTTGCATTGAGTTATTTTTATTAATCCATTTAGACTAGAATCCACAAAACCTGCCTCAAAGCTCAAACAGAATAGAGAACACATAGCTGGTCAAAAGATGTGACTTTGTGTTCTGTAGAAGATGAAAATTCCTTCTTGACCCTTCAGTGGTTATTGTATATCTGAACTACGAAACTGCATTAACACCTCAGGTGTGTCTGTGGCGCTGGTACTTTCAGTTGCTGTGTTCTGAATGCCGTCTCCCCACATATAGCCAAAATCAGTTGGCTGCAGTGTGTGTAGGCACTTCTGAGGCAGTTCCCATGCCTAGAGAGCAGTAATTTTTATGGCCACTCTGCCTTTTTTGCTAGACCTGAAAGAAGAGTCAGAAGGCTGGGATGGTTCTGAGGAAGAAGAGAAGCCTTCTTCCCAGCCAGATGTTGTAGAAGGGCAGGAGCTGTCAAAATGCTCTCCTGAAACATCTCTGACGCCAGATTGCAACAGCTGGAACGTGGCACACAGAAGATTGTCTGTCTTTCGCTCTCTCAGGCACATGAGACAGGTAAGAGAGGAGCACAATTACTCTGATGCTGAATTCACAAGCTAATAACCTCTTGTTCTCCTGATAACGGTATTTGAAAAGATATATTTCTTTCCTGCAGTCTGCACTTCTTTCCTGGTTCTGTGTTCAACGCAGTGCCTACACAACTAGTAGTACGGTGTTAACTGCATCTCTGGGGACGCTCCCTTCCTCTGAGATCACGTGGGCCTCTAGTGATCATCGGTCATGTGGGATGGAATCATATGATTTCTCTCAAATTCTGCACTTTTCTTCTTCCCAAGAACAGTGACAGTAATTTAATACAGAGGTCGTGCAGCATCTTCAAAGCCAAGTATTATTTCCTTAAAACAAAAGTGTTTCAGAGGGGGAAAAAAAACCATTTACAAACAAAACAAATGGTTCTGTACAGATCTAGCTTTTATCCAGTGCTTCCAGTTACCTGGCTGAAGGGGAAGGTTCAGTGCATTTGACCCACAGTCTCTTTCGCACCAGCTTGTTTTCCTGGACGCTCCTGACAAATACCTGCTTTATGTCTTTAGCCTCCTTTTGTTCTGCTGTCTCCTAATTTGGAATGCTTGAAGCTATTGAACTACACCGCTGTGTTGTGGAAGTGTGTGCCTTTGGAGGCTTGTCTAAGAATATTGTTTAATCTTTCATGCCTGAATCGCTGTTGTGAACGTAGCCCAGATCAGAGAAATGCCTGAAAGTTGTTATCATCTAACAGAAATTGTTCAGTCCCATTCCAAATGGGCTTGTGTCCATCTTACCAAAACCGCTAATTTAGCCAGCAAGCAGCCTGACTGATGCAGTCTAGCCAGAGCACTGAAGATTTTGGAGCAACCTGGAAATGAAACTGTTGTTCTCATAATGTGCTTGATACTGAATTGCGTCAGTGGTTAGGCACGTTGGCAAAGTGGTACTTTGCTGCTGTTTGTTCTTGAAACCATAGATGGGGGTGAATATCACTCTGCATGGCAGTCCAACGCCTTTCGCACCTGTCAAAGAAATACTTGATCTTGGTGATGTGGTTTGGAGCTATTACTCTATGCACAAAACCTGCTAAATTTTCATGTTCGTTTCTGATGTTCAGTTCTAGCCATTTTCTTATGTGGCAGTCATGTTTTTGACAGGGCAAACAGGCCATGTCACTAATTTTCAATGCAGAATTTTTTTTTTTTTCCCCCAGGTTCTTGGGGCATCAGCATTCCGCATGCTGGCTTGGCATGTTCTGATGGGGAACCAGGTCATCTGGAAAGCTCGAGACATGGATCTTGTCCAGTCTGCTTTTGATGTGCTACGGGTAGAAACTTTTCCTTTGTTTCCTGGCTGCATATTTTTACATATATTTCTGTAGTAGTCCGGCCTTCATAATGACTTGTCTCTGACATGTGATCTTGTGGTGAATGTGTTCTAAATTACGTGGCTTTGAAAAAACAACCAAAAAAAAAAAAAAAAATCCCAAAACACCCACCAAACAAAAAACACCCTCAACCTTTGGATGTCTTGGTTGTCCTCAGCAACTGCATAGTCTTTCAAGCCGAGTAGGATACTTCTCATCCCCCAAATCAGGAGCATCTGCTTGAGCAGTGCTCCAAGTCTTGGCTGGCCCTGGAAGTCAGGGAGAAAACTGTACTTTACTAGTTTAGCTCCAGTGTTTCCCTTGACATGTTTCCTTCCTTCTCTAGACCATGCTGCCTATTGGTTGTGTGCGGATCATCCCCTACAGCGACCAGTATGAAGAGGCGTATCGGTGTAACTTCCTCGGGCTTAGCCCACATGTCCAAATCCCATCCCACATACTATCATCTGGTAAGAACCCGTTGTAGAACCCTCTCATTTCTCTATCATCTTATGTTAAAGCACATGAGATTTTTTTTTTTTTTTAAATTAAGTATTGGCAGATAGTCTAACAATGCTGCATGAACTAAAACCTGTACCACTTCATTTTGTTTTCCCCACACCCCTGCCTGATGAGTAGTTGAAAGGTGTGACACCTGCTTTAAGCACTGATGATACCATAGCTGACAGTCCTGGTTCCTACTGAGGAAAGGTTAATGCTGGGCCAAATATTGTAAGCTGACAGAGCTGTGCTTTCTCAGAGCAGGTTGTGTAGCTGTGTTTTAGAATCTGGGCTAGTACAGTTAATGTTCTTTCGGGCTCTTGTCACTCTAGAGTTTGCGGTCCTTGTGGAAGTTCGCACTGCTACCCGGTCCAGTCTCTACCCGACTCTGTTTGATGATGAGCAGTCCCTCAACAAGTACGAGTTTGTTGTCACCAGCGGTAGCCCTGTTGCAGCAGATAGAGGTAGGTGATTTGAAAGCAGAAAGAACCTGTATCACTGAGGTTAAAAGAGCATCTTGGTCTTTAACTGGTTTTTATGCTGTTCATGTACTGGCCCTTAAGGAAGTCTGAGTAGAAGCCAGGTCAGTGTACAACTGGGGTACCGCTGTTTGAGGTGAGGTTTACCACAGTCTGTTTAATTGTAAAGGGTTTGCTTTGTCAGATCAGCATTTTGCTTATTCATTTTCAGAAGTGAGAAGTTAATTCTGTAATGTGTATAGTAGCAATTGTAGGGAAATTCTTCTGTAACCCACAATTTTCTATCCTGGAATACTTGTGTATCTGAGTAAGTCTAGCTTATAAGGACCATGACATTACTCATCTCCCGTGTTCCATGTGATAGGCAAGTATGGCTGATATAGAAATGCCCAGACTTTTTTTTTTTTTTTGGTTGCCTACTTTGTTCAAGGACTTGAGCACTTGCACCTAGATGTGATTTGAGTCAGGTCCATCAGTCTTGTGTTTTCTGGGAAGTCTTAATTTAGACGAATTGGCCTCATTGACTGTCTCAAAAGACTTAACAGATGGCTAATCCTTCCTGCTCTGTCCTCTGAAGATACAGGTCCAATGCAAAGCAGAGGCTTACGCCCTCTGTAGTGTTCTTCCTGTGCTCCAGCAGCTGTTGTAGATCCCACATGTATAATTACAGTACTCTACCTTGCATCCAACCAGTGGCATGTCCAGAATCTTCTGGACAAAAATAGTCACTGAAAGGTCTTTTCTCCACTGCAGCATCAAACTTATTAGGTCATGGACTGCTGGGGAAAAAAAAGTCTCCTAGGGAATTCCAAAAAGCGGTCCAGGAGAGGAATGGCTTGGGTTGGTTGTTGGTTTGTTTTTTTTACTGAGTATCCTAGAACTGCCCTTAACAAGAGGAACATTAAATCAAGGGTAAGTGGAGACTTTAAAATTGAGGGTTTCTATTTTTATATATATGTATATTGTACAAAGCATGAAGATTTTTCATAACTTTGCATTTTTTAATGAGCTTTTGGTAGGAGACTAGAAACAACAAAATCTAATCAACAGTTTAAAAGTGGGTCTGAAGAAAACAAAGGCCCCTGAACCTGTGTGCATGTCCCAGGATCCTTCACAAAATTCCTTGTTGCTGCTTGGATCAGATGTTTTTCTAGTGGGATGATCTTTAGCTCCTCTTTCGTGGAAATGAAATCACAGCAGGCTGCTGGGGGGTATATTTTTCCACCTTGTAGAATAGGTAGGTTTCTTCCTGACTCGAGGAAGATTGTTATCTGTGAACTAATCAAGCCAAATTCTATGTTGAAATTGGCTGTGCCATTACTAATAGTGTCACTTTCTGCATATAGAGGAAGCTGCATTAATGCACCAGACCAAAGTACTGGTGAACAGTGAGTGCAGACTAGTGCTCTTGAAAAGAAGAAGAGGTGGAACAAATGTGTGTTCTTGTCTGTAATTCCAGCAGGTATTCAGGCCCAGGTCACAGAATAAATGGGACTAGTCCTTGCTAACAATTACTAGTAAAGGTGTAAGCAGGTAACCTATAGCTTGCGTGTCCTCTTTCTCACCCTTTTCCCCTCTTTCTGATCCTGCAGTTGGCCCTACAATCTTGAACAAGATCGAAGCTGCCCTGACCAACCAGAACCTTTCTGTAGATGTTGTGGATCAGTGCCTTGTTTGCCTGAAGGAGGAGTGGATGAAGTAAGTACAACTACATTCCTTTCAGAGAAACAGCTTTGGCACTAATCCTGGAACGGTCACAGCAGAGTACAGGACAAACTTGTAGTCAGGTAACTTGTGCTGTAGTATTGACAGTAGTTGGCTTTACTGTTGGGAGCTAAGAATATTGGAGTTGTTCTACTCTGGTCCAAGCTGTCTTTTTGGCTTTCAGCAATTCTTAACCTTTATGCTTCAGTTCACACATCTGTAGGGTACCTGCATGACAATACTTGTCTGCCTTATATATGTTATGAGGATTAAGTATGCAAATATATATATATATATGCCTGTCAATATGCACTATGTTCCAGTGCAGGTAACATGCCAAACAGATGTTGCGATTGCACCTTCAGGCGCTACATTTCAAAGGTGCAAGTAGTTATAAAGGAAGACCAGTCAGTCATGTGAAATAATTCATGGAACGTTATGATTTTGTGAATTTACCTGAAGGCCAGATGGGCGCTAGATGTGTCTCCCAGGGAGATTCCCAGTTGTCACAATTAATTGTTTTACTTTGCGCTACAATGAAAAAACAGACTAGAATTATGCCTATTACTACTGAAAATGAGTAATCCTCTAACTAATCCCCCCTTTTCTTGTACTCTTCTTCCCCCCACTTTCTTCATTCAAAGCGTGAGAATAGTTTCCGTGGAATCTTATCTGAAGCTTTTATTAACATTTAGTTGCAGTAGGTACCGAGAGAAGCTATGCTCACTCCCTCTTTGATGCATGCAAGTCCACTGTAATAGTGACAGGAGTTTCTTGTTTCTGCAGTAAAGTGAAGGTCCTCTTTAAATTCACTAAAGTGGACAGCAGACCCAAGGAGGATACCCAAAAACTGCTGAGCATTCTGGGAGCTGCAGAGGAGGACAACGTCAAGCTTCTCAAGTTCTGGATGACTGGCCTGAGCAAGACGTACAAGTCCCACCTGATGTCAACGGTTCGCAGCCCAACATCCTCAGAGTCCCGGAACTAAAGGGTGCCCAACCCCACTTGCTGCCTTCAGATAATCGCAGGGAACCCCGAGTTACCACTGCTGAGCCTGCAGCACGTGCATTAGGCGGGTAGTGAAACTTCATCACTATTCTTCTGGTCCTCAAACTAACTTGAAGAGTGACTTGAGTCTTTTCTAATTGCTGTGAGACTGGACTAATAAGTGCTAATAAATAGTGCTGCTGTCTGTCCTGAAACTCAACTCTAACTCTAGACCTCCACACTCAAGACTAAAACACAGCAACACTCAAAGAATCAGCGTGAATTAATCAAAATCCCATACTGTCCTCATTAAGCATTACGGTGTGGCAGTAGACCTCAGTTTTAGATTTCATTGGCAAGACTCAGATACCTGTGACGACATCGAGAACTCCTGGGAGTGGATATAGTTAATCTCTTCGAATCCCAGATAAATCGCCTAAATGCCTGAGAGAACAAGAACCAAAAATAAGCGACAAGTCACAGGGTATGGATCACGTGTAAATTATTTCAAACCACTTTATGCTCGGATTGAAGAAGAGACTATTTTCTGCTGTAGCATAAGTCAGGATATCCTATTGGAGTCCTGTCACTCCACTTAATTTATTTATATCTTAACTTGAGACAGTTTCGGCATTCGCTTTGGAAATCTTGTCTGGGAGGGAGAATTGTAATATAAGAAGTCTCAAAACGCAGCCTGCTTGCCTCTCTAGAGGGTAAAATACTCGCCTTGTTTTGCCTGTGGTTGCAAAACTTCCAGGTAACGAAGATAACCTCGCCAGGATGAGGTTGCTGGTGGTGTTCTGTCTTCAGAAATAGTTTTCTAGTCTCCTAATTAAGTTAAGCAGAAAAGATCCAACCTGTAGGTGCTCCCTTCTTATATAACTCTATAGTAGCCATTTTTGCCTAATAGTTCATGGAAACATTGGTGCATTTTTTAATTACCTAAACAGATATTCCTTATCTGTATTGTAAGGAATTACTGTTTCTTTTTTTTTTGTCTTTTTTTTTTTCCCCCCCCGGATCATTGTTGGGAAAACTTGACGTTACCGTAGACATTTTTAACAAGCTAGAGGCAGGTTTTACCAGGTGACCTTCTACACTCATTCAAACAAGACTCAAGCTCAGAGGCGATGTTCCAACTTGTCACAAGTTCTGTTCTTATATATAAAATATGCAGGTTGATTTTTGTCTGGAACATCTGTAAAATGGCGACAGGCATTAAATCTCATTAAGAGCTATTTTTGTAAAATGGACAAAGCCTAGTTTTGTGTTGATTTTTCCATGTGCGTGTGTGTCGGGGTGGGGGAAGCAGCAGTTGATCCACAAGGTAATTCCTGCATCTTAGCCTTGATCTAATTTACAGAATTTAACAGGTCTTTTCCTCCTAACTTTGTATGTATTAGTTTCTTGTACATATGGAGCAAGAGATGCTCAGATACATTAATTGAAAACGCTTGACTGGACATAAACAACCGCAGGATAGTCAAACAGCGAAGAGGTGCTTGGAAAAAGGCATTGCTCTGTTACTTCAGAAACTAACCACTTATTTAATTTCAGGGTTTGCAAAAAAGCTTGCGTTTCCCAATTGTCAGTAAGGGAACATGAGACAAAAGAGGTGCTCGAGCTCTATCCGCAGGAAAGGAAGCTTTGAATAATACATGCATCTTGCTTCCAATGTGCTGGTGCTAGTCGTGAGGGAAGAACAGCCCACTGATAGTGGGATAAAAGCGACGGAAGTAATTAGAAAAGCATGGACTAGTAAATCAGAATTTCCAGTGCTAGGTCGGTGCTCGCTCTTGTGGCTACCTTTTGTGTGATCTAGTACTCTTTATTTTCGTACTTGAAAGCTATTCTGGTCCAATTCAAAGCTGCGCAACACAACGGGTAAGACATTATATGGCATTTAGACCTTCTTGACTGCTAAACTATTTTTATCTTTTAAAGACTAGCTCTCCCAAGCAGTCCAACATTAAAACCTCGTCTCTCTCTCACCCGCAGTTGGTGCATAAGCACCCTGTAGCAAAGCCCGTGCTTCTGAACAGAGGTGTGCTTTCTTCCAAAACAGCAAAAACATGGTCGCAAGGTCAAGCCTGAGGCTTCATCTTCTTCCTTGTGCTTGTGTAAGCGGCGAGTTGTACACGATGTCCATCGGTTTCCGTCCTGATCTGAAACGGGGCTGTGTGACGGACAACCAGACTCTGGATAACGTATCATTTTTGAGTCAGGGCAAGGAAACCACTACCTTAACACTTCTAAAATGCCCATAGGGAAGAAGGGGGGAGAGTTGCTAAGTCTGTGAACCCAGGGCTCCTGCATAGGATAAAACCAGATGTGCTTGCCTGCCAGAACAGATCTATACACAGGATTACCAAGTAACTGCCTGGGCAAGTTCCTGCAGCTTGCAGATCAGGCCACAGGGTTCTCCTTTTGCTGTCAGCCATAGCTGGAATGTGCACAACTTAATTAAGAAAAAAGCATGTCCGCAGACATCTTTCACCACCCTCCTCCCCTCTAAACGATACGCCTTAAAGTGATTAAAGCAGGATTTTTCTTTATTCCTGTGTGATGTCCTTTTCTGTGTGGCCGAGCAGCATGTGCCTGGGAGGGAGGTGGGAGCAGTGAGCCCCGCAGCTGCAGGCTGACAGGGCCGGGGCACTGGTTGGGCTGCAGTCACAGCCAAAGTTTTTTTCTGCCACCCCTGTCCCCTTGCCTGAAGCCATTTTGCACTAGTTCTGCCACCTCAGTCCCCTTGGCCAAAGCCTTTTTGCATGAGTTCTGCCACCCTGTCCCCTCAGCCGAAGCCATTTTGCAGTAGTTGTGCCACCCCTGTCCCCTCAGCCAGACAGGATCCAGCTTAAAGATGTGTTGAGCGTACAGAGCGTTGCTGGCTGGTGTTTGGGGAAGGGTTAGTCGGCTGCAGGTGGTGAGGAGAGCCTGGAGCAGCTCTTCAGCCCATCCAGGAGTGCCCGTGACCCGTCTTTCCCACACCCCAAAGCAGCCCAGGCCCCGTGGGGGGCTCGCCTCAGGGCTCCGGGGCCGCTCGGCACTCACCGTCCCGGGCGGCAGGAAGCTCCCTGAGGTAACTCCNGGAGGCGGCCGCGGCGTGAGGTGCTCTTCTTCCCCTCGCGTCCCAGCTGCACCGAGGCGCTGCTGGCCGAGGCGGCGGGGCCCGGCGAGGCGGGCCCGCCCCGCCCCNCGCGCCTGCGCGGGTCGGCGGGGCGGGAAGGGGACGGGGGCATGTGGGCGGTGGGGCCGCCGCGGCGGGCGGGCCTGGCGGTGGCAGCGGCGCTGGCCCTGGCACTGGCCCTGGCACTGGCGGCCTNCTCAGCCGCCTCCTGCAGCGGCTCCTCTCCGCCCGCCGCTCCCTCGAGATCTGCCTCTTCGCCTTCTCCAGCCCGCAGCTGGGACGCGCCGTCCAGCTCCTCCACCGCCGTGGCGTCCGCGTCCGTGTCGTCACCGACGCGCAGTACATGGGGCTCCGGGGCTCCCAGATCAGCCTCCTCCGGCACGCCGGTGAGGCGGCCTCCCCTCGGCGAGGGGTCTCAGCGGGGCCAGGGCACGGCCGGGTGCTTGGGGTGGCCGTGGCCTGGGTCGCGCCTTTGCTCACTGCTGAAGAGGTGGTTGTGTCTTTGTAGGGATCCAGGTGCGCCATGACCAGGAGAGTGGTTACATGCACCACAAGTTCGCTATCGTGGACAGGAGGATGGTCATCACGGGCTCCCTCAACTGGACCACCCAAGCTATCCAGAACAACCGGGAGAACCTGCTGGTCATGGAAGACGCTGAGTATGTGAAGCCTTTTGTGGATGAGTTTGAAAGGATTTGGGAACAGTACAATCCCGTAAACTACAGTTTTTTTTCCAAAGACAATAAATGATTGAGCTGCCTCACAGGGCTGGTGGAGTACTTAACAGATAGCATTCATGGGCTTTATTATTACGTATAGACATTGTTGTATTACCCATCTGGGTGTAATTTAGGTAAGCTCCTCTGGAGAAGCGAAGCGTTCTCTACCCTAAAGTGCCGCAGGTCCCTCGCTGTGGGTCAGTCCTGTGCTAGAGGGAACGACCCAACTGTTCGGCGAGTTGTTTTGTGAGGATAGCTGTGATAGGACTGCATTCATAGAGCTGAAAACTACAGGCAGGCTCATTTGCTGTGCCCTGGCGCAGACGAGGTGTGTCTGTACAGTGCTGGGTAGGTGTTTCAACCGTGGACATTTTCCAGCTTGGGATACTGCAGAATGGAATTGTAGCCCAATGGCTCCTCTACATCAGTAACTCTAAAAGCAGAGTTAAGAGGGCTACAGCAAAGTTAAGAGTTTTTGTAGAGAGACCGAGCACCTTCGTTACATTTCTTGTTGGCATTAATTGTTGAAAGTTTGTAAAAGGAAATTTGTGGGAAACGTGCAGGCAGAAATTAGAAGTATATTTTGATTGTGTACACATTTCCTTTGGTTTAAGATTAGTGGAGTTCCAGTGTAAAAGCGTGAGAACAGGTACTAATGACAGCTCGTCTTCCAGTAAGTCTAGGGACGTCTGGAAAGAAATGAGAGAAACTGTTCTTTGGGATCAGTTGGTCTTGTCTTGAGAGCAGACACGGCTGGAGTTCGGTCACTGACTTCAGAGTGGAGCAGTGGAAGGAAACCCCCGTTCCTTCAGGTGGGGACACCGTGTCCTGCTCTGGTTTGGTGACTTTGAACGCCTGCGTTGGCAGCGGCAGGGTGGGGGACAGCGAGTGAGTAGCAAGAGGGAGGTTAAGATCTCTGTCCCTGCGGTTCAGGGTGGAACAAAGATGGGTCTAAACTTAAGAATTTCAAAACTAAATAGCATCTGTGTAAGAATTATTTTATCCTGAAGTGCCTCAAAATCTCTCAAAATGAAAAAAGGCCTTAACATTTTGTTACCGGTTTTGCTTGATACAGTAGTGCTGTGACTGGCACTATTAAATAAACCATTTTCACAGAACAGCTCAACATCATCATGTGGTTTTTGCACTCCAGGTAGCCCTTGTGGGTTGGTTGTTCCAAAGATCCAAATCATTAAAAATTCCTGTAGATCCTTAGGTTATTTAGGATACATGGAGTAACATGAACAGCTTGCAGATTTGCTCTATTCTGTTTGAGAAAGTTGGCATGGGTCTGGGGGGAAAAAAACCCTGCATTTCTGTTATTTGTGGTGTAGCAACTACGGAGGCAGCTGAGGAAGTTCATTATGTAGTAGATCCTGTTCAGCAGCATTAGACTTACACTACTTTAAACGTGTTATTGCTATTAAAATGCTACCTGTTGCATTTTCTTTGTGAAGTGTGACTAAAAAAGCAAACGGTTCACTGGGTTTCAGGCTCTGGCCTCTGCTCTTTCTGTAGTAGTGTCCTTGTTGAAAGAAACACCTCACTACACAGCATGCCAAGGGTGGTGCAAAAATAGTTTATTACGATATAGTTAATGTAAAGTTAGGTAATTATATTTACAAAATAAAAATGATCAGCTACATCCACGGGAACCTAGCATGTCACACAAGATTTCGTAAGGAATAAATACCGTGAGAAAAAGTGACGTTTCTATTACAGTGAGCAGTTGATCGGGAACAGTGGCTCTCAAAAAAGCACTGAAATAAACTGGAGTGGAAGGGTGAAGGGAAGGAGAGAGGAACTCACACATATTGAGAAACAGGAGCCTCCAACGCCCATTCCCCTTTGCGGAGGGAAAACATCACGTGTGAGATGTTATTTCCCGGACTAATCTGCATGGAAAATGCCCCTTAAAGGAGGACGTTCCGCCCTATGGATGGACAGGGCTCGAGGACAGCAGTGGTTCCTTCTCTCCCCACCGCCCTGCTGCGATCATTCCTGGATTTGAGCCACAGGGATTTCCAGTAGCTGCTCGGCTGCAGCACCCCAGCGCTACCCGGGTACGGCTGTCCCCGCTCCGCTGCTGCTTTGCCGTTCAGCCACATCGCAGGGCGGAGGCGGAGGGCTGGCCGCCACGTCGCGATGTCACAGAAACCGGGAAATTACTCTTGCATCCTCACTACTCACGATTCCCTTGGGTCGTTTCCAGAGTACACCTGGTAGAGCGTGGTGCGTGTGTGGTTTTAATCCAGAATGAGTCCCCTTCGGTTATGGGTCAGTCGTCGGTTAAAGCTGTGCTCAGACAGAACGAAGGCGAGCCGCCTGTTCTCGTTTGGACGGTGGAGGAAGACCAACCATTAGTACCTGAACGGCCAGTGCCACTCCAGCTACCTCCCACAGACTCGCAGAGCTTCCTTCTCTCTCCCCAAAACGTCATCCTTTCAAATAAATGATTCTTTAAAATCTCAAGTCATCCAGAACTCTAGGTCCCAGGAGGGTGGACACGGGTCAAAGACTGCGCATTCGTAGCTGCTTCCTACTTACCGTAGTCTTTAGGAATTTACAACATGCTTTTCTGTCTCTAGTTAGAGAACAAAGAGCGTTCTTGTCAGTCCTGTGCACAGGCAGTGTGTGAAGAAAGCACGAAGAAAATAATTGTAATTGCACTCATTATTTACGAGTTCGTGGCCAGCTGGCTTAGTTCAGTTGGTACCAACTTGCCTGGCTCGTCAGGATTCTGCTAGTAAATCCCACACCCTCGGTTTCTTTTAGTAGTCTCAAACTGAGGCAGGGTGAACCGCTGGGGCTGCCGCCCGCGTTGTGTCCAACCTGCTCCCGCAGCAGTACGTTTGCGCCCCCTCGTAAGAAACAGTTCATGCTACAGGATCACCTAAGTTCAACTCGGTAGTAACTACGTTGTACTGAAAGTTACGTGCGAACGGTTACGTCCTGTAAGTTACAGCGCACGTCCATGCTGCTGTAGGCTGTGTGTCCATACAGCGGGGTCTGTCCTTCCCAGGTGAAGTCCAAGAGCATCTTGAATGCGCTGCAGAAGCGAGTTACAGCGTTACACCGGTGCCTCCCGGGCCTGGGGGCTCGCTGCACCCTAAGCTACTGTGCAAGGAGAGCTGCGTGCGCTCTCTCACCGAGTAGTTGCTGCTGCTCTATGTAATGACAGGTATCAGCTTGCACGCACATGGTGTTAATGCCACTATCAAATACAAGATTACCGAGTTCTCCGAATGGAACACCCCCCCCCAAGTTTATAGCGCAGTAAGGTTACAGTTCTTGAACAGACTGTACACAATCTTTGGACAGGTATCTTCAAAACTAAAGGTGTAAGTGAGCAGAAAAGGTTCGAAAAGAGATTTATAACAGTCATCAAAACCAAACAAAACAGTTTATCGGGGCAGACGGGGTGGGTTGGACGCATTACACGCGGCGCTCCTCTCCCATCCCGCGCGCGGGACGTCTGTGTTAGAACAAGATTTAAAAATCAAAACCACAACTTAAGTCACAAAAGAGAACCCTCCACTAATTTCTGAGTAATAAATATTTACATTGCGTGCTTTGAATACTATACAGGTTTTAAATTACTTCTTTAAAAGAGAAGACTAACAAAGCTTTTTCTTTTTTTAAAAAAAAAAGGAAAGAATTACAGAGGAAAAGCAAGCTACACCGAGCGTGCATGTGCTTAAGTGTTCACAACAAAGTAAGTACTGTATCCGAACCATGAAAAAAAATGCAAAGGTCTAGTGGCAGTGCAATCAAGTATGGAGCTGGTACAAAAGTGACACATTTTACAATGCTGGGGGGCAGCACTACTAACGCAGTCCAGTCCACCGCTGTTATGGAAAAAAAAAAACTCTTCTGGTTTGCAAGTCAGCACACAATTCCAGTTTTGAAGCAAAAGAACACAATTTGCTGCTTTTTTTATATGCGGGCAAAGAAAAGGTCATATTTAAAGAAAGATTCCGTCTGTTTCAGGGGAGATGGTGCAAATGGTAGGAAAATTTTATGCAGGGGGAAAAAAAAATTACTTGGAGCCAATTAGAAGGTGTCTGTGTCTGCACCTTTGTTGCACTTGACTTTTCCTAGACCTCGCATTTCGGTACTATCAAGAGTGTAGAATTGCGTAAAACGCGGCAGCTTCCATTTCACGCGTGCACTGGAGAGCGCCCGACGCAGGCGCTGAACGTGACGAGGCCTCGTCCCGTTGCATGCAGCAGGCGCCTGGACCGCGGCAAAAGGCGAAGCCCACGGCCGCTGGGCAGCGGGACGATGCAGACGGACTTTGAAAGCCTCCAGTGCAAGCGGGGAGCTCGCCCTCTCCTCCCCGTACTTTTTTTTTTCCCCCTCTCCACACACTTTCTAATTTAAATCTTGAAAGATGGATGAAGCCTGGAGCGGGAAGAAGCAATAGGATAACTAAGGACCGTTGGTATCAGTAAAAAGCTTTCCAGCTGGCTGCTTCTTTTCTCCCCCTTATTTTAAAGCGCTGCTCTCTGCAGAAATATTTCAGGTTTTGGCTGTTTCTTGGTGCTGCAGGTTCTCCCTCTTGAATGTAAAGGCAGGTAACGTTCCGCCTCTTGCTTTGGAGCGATGCTTACACAGTTGCCAGACTGCAAGTGGCGCAGAGCCCAACGCCTGCAGCAGTAGTTCAGAACAGCTCTCTGCACACCACAGCATCTTCCCTCCTCCTCCTCCTCTTTGAGACCCCCCCTGGCACTCATAGCTACCGCCGTAGGAGGCCATATACAGCGTCCCCACCTGGTGAAGCGCTGCCCCAAAGGGTGCTGTTATCCTGACGACGCCAAGAGCCCACCGCTCAGCACCTTTGGGACAGCAGAGCCAGGGTCTCTGTTTTAATTTTCAAAGGAGCCTAACTCCCTAGTGGAAGATGGCTGCTCCACAAGCTACAGCATACGAGACCACCACTACATCCATGAAAGACCCCTTTGCTTAGCGATAAGTATCTTAAACCCACGAAGTGCAGCAATAAGATTAATTGATTAAGCTTATTAAACATTGCTAAAACCATGACAACGGCAGCCAGTCCCACCCGTCCCTCCGCATGCCGTGTTCCCTGTGGCTGTCCTCCTGCCACCCAACACATTTTATTTCAGCTACACCTGTGGTTAGTGCCAGTTTTTTTTTTTTCCCCAGCAAACCTGCCTGTTCTGCTTTTCTCAGCTATTTGAAGGTCCAGAGAAGCTGGCCAATATGCATTAAATAAAAGTTCCCCGATGATAGCAAACCTCTGAGCAGCTGATCCCCCGGGGCTGATCCTGTTCGTAGGGGAGTCCTAGCAAACCTCAATTCAAACCATTTCACAGCCGTTTCAGGGAGCCCATAAAAGGGGGACGGGACTGACATTTTCTGTCCAATAAGGTAAAAACAAACTAGAAGAAAGAGAGGAGAAGAAAATCCAGCTTCATTCCTGCTGGTGCTGGATCCCCTGGCAGCGCCTCACCGGAGAGATGCAAAACACCGTGTGCGTTGCCTCGGGTGAAGAATTGACACGAGTGGCCCAGAAGTCACACATGAGCCCTCGCTTAGTGTACGGGCACATCTACAGGCAAGGAGCAAGAGCTGTACGAGCGTTCCTGGGTGACTTCTCCCCCCACTAAACATCAGTGTATTTTTATATGTGTATAAATAAGAATACTCCCCCCCCAACCCCTCTTCACAGGGCAATTTAGGGCCGGAGCACACGCAGAAAGCGCGTCTCTGGACCCTCCCTGTCCTCAGTACCCGCGTGCTTTGCACAGCTCCCCGTGCCACTGCATTTTTATCGCACCTTCTTCTGCCCTCCTGCACTACCCACCACCGAAGCGCTGCCACCTTTGCCCACAGGCTGCAGTGCCTTTCTGCTCATCCTCACCCCTTTTTAAAAAAAAAAAACCAAACATATTTATGTGTTTACACATGCTGAGTCAAAAGCTGGGAATGATCCCCACCTGGTCGCTCTGCGTGTGCCCCACTCACCCAGCTGTTCTCTACGTTAAGAAATAAGGCTCAAAGCAGGAGCACTGGCAAAGAAATCAAGTGTTCTTACTCGCTAGGCTCCATACTTAGTCCCAGGTGGGACACTAAGCTGCAAGAGAGGACTTCTTGGTCTGAGCAAGCGTACAACAGAAAGCATCTCTCCATGGGAAGCCTCAAGATGCTCAGTGGCACGATCCTGTATCAGAGAGGGTCCATCTTGTGTCCTCCACACCACTGACATGCCAATGCAAACAGCAAGGTACGTTAACTTCTAGTCCTCACGCTTAAAATAAGTGCTCTGGAGCAAATGAAGTATGCAAAGAAAAAGCAGGATTTGCTAGCGGATGCAAGAAAGGTCAGGGTCCGCATGGTGAGAAGGAGACCCAGCGCATGTTCTGCTCAGTTGGCTAAAAAGGACAAAGTCCCACCATGTGTCTTGAGAGAAGAGAAGCAGGAGGAGGAGAAGGGACAGGAGGAGAAGGAAGAGGAGGAAGAGGGTGTCCTCCTGGAGCCAGTGACATCTTGTAAAGGAAAAGCCATGACAATGACAAGACCTACACGCTGTCCTAATGCTGCGTCCCAAGGCCTCTGCCAGGAGGTCACAGCTGCCGGAGAGCAGAGCTCACCACGGACCCGGAGCAGCCAGGGATGGAGCGTAAAGGTTATCCCCGCTGAGAGCTGGACAGATGACTTTGGATGGGACCAAGCCAGGCACCTGGGCCAGGTGGCCATCTCCTGACACGGTCAGAAAGGCGGATGCAATATATAAAACACAGTGGATGGAGTCACCTTCCCACCCAAGTAATAGCCCGAATTTAGAGGAACCTGGGCCACAGCACTGACATCTCAGCTGGTCCTGCAATCTATGCTGTTTGGCAGGTGTGGCTGTCCCTGCTTTAACGTAAAGACTGCCTTGAACTGCTCGTAGATGCCACTGAAGTGTCACGTTCCCAGCTGCTGTGAGCACGGGGACCTGAACTCGCACCCTTCGCCCAACTGTGAGGTTACGGCAGAGACCCAGACCTCTCACTTCAGTCAAGTGCAAGATGCCAGCAGGGAGAGAGAGAGAAACCCCACACGCCTAGTGACAAAGGACCCTCTTCTTCCAAAGTGGACTTCTAAGCACAACACATGCACACTTGACCTGAAGAAAACTGAATTTGGGAAGGGCCACGAACAGGGACGCTGCATCTGGATCTCCTCAGCTGGAAGGGAAGCTGGACCCTATGCTGTGGCTATAAAAAGCCACTGCTAAGCATCACCAACATCCATGGGTTTCTCAACAACAGTCTGTGCTTTAGATGGCCATTAGCTAGCTCAGCGTGGTGAGAGCAGTTCTTTCCACAGCCCCAGGACAGCGCTAAGGTGCCCATTTCCACTTCAGGGCTCCCCAGTTTGGACTCCCATCACGCAGGCGAGAAGCTGATGGCGAGCAGCTTTGGGCTCACAGGCCATGTTCCTCCACGGCAGGATGGGAGGAGGACTAAGGCGGCTGCTGACTGATGGGTGAAAGCAAACGCAAGGCAAGGAGCAGCACCGAGACTCCTGGGAGCAGTTGATGGGTGATCAGAGAGGTGGTCCAGGTGGGTCATGGCTGGGAAGGCTCCCAGGTCCTCCAATGCTCAGATTACGGAATGCGCTACAGCGAGCTCAGATTAGGGTGGGTGGCTGCACATCAAAACATCTTAGAGGGCACGTGCCTGCTAACGAGGGAAAAGCCTTTGTATCCAAGTCATTGAGCACCTTTCCTACCCTGCTCCAATCTCCAGGACTTCCACGTACACCCAGGCACAGATTACAGAGCATCGCAGTGGGAGAGCATCCCTGTACCTGCTCTGCCCGCTGCACGGCGCTGACATCTTGGCCGGGGACAAGTGGGGCTCCTACGGGCAGGACGGGATGGTTGCCATGCGCTGCCACGGGTGCCCCAGGAGGTGTCAAGCCGAGCGCTTGGCCATGGCAAGGCCACACAAGCTGGACGAGAGCCTGATTCAAGCCACGGTTCGATGATGCCTGGTCTGATGATGATGGTGATGGTGATGATGCCACCAGACTGGTGGCTGAAACAGAGACTTGCTGCTCCGAGCGGGAGGATGAGGGCGAACTCTCCGGCACCCGCCGTGGTCCAACCTGGCAGGATTGGAGATGGCTGTCACCAGCCCCACGGCAGTCACCGCTCCAGAGCTGCAGCGAGAGTTTGCTTGAGGGCTGCGCTCGTACCTCTTGCCTAACAGACGCAAAATCAGCCACGAAAGCACACAGAGCTGCCTGCTTCAACCACGTGTTAAGCACCCGAAAGACAAGAGGAAGCTTTGCTCCACGTGAAGGCTAGGGTGTATTTTTAACGGCCCAGCCCGACGTGCTGCGGGTCGCTCGGCAGCTGAACGGGGCTGGGAAGCCAATGTGCACAGCGCTGCTTCAGCCCTGCTCCCGGCCAGGGCGATGGGTGAGGCAGGACCTGGGATCTTTACAGGTGGCATCTTGAAATGCTCTCGTTAGCCCGGGATGAAGCCACTGTGCCGGGGCAGCCCTGATTCTGCAAAGCAGCGTAGGATTCTTCTAGGAAGACCACCTCTGCTCGGCTGGCCGTGTGCTGCATCTACTGCTACCAGCTCCCTCAACTCACTTTTAGTCTGTATTCATTTATCAGCCTCACGGTGCTAAATTGTATGCTTTAAATACAAAAGCTATTAGGACTGAGAAGGTCTGAAGCACATACTGGTTTTGAGATTTTTATTTCAGGAAAAGATTAAAGAATTAAAATAGGAGCTGCCCTGCTGACAAGAAGAGTTGAATTCAAGCAGCTGATAAAAAAGGAGCATTATATGCATTGAGCACTGTGCATTTTCAGTCAATATTGGCTCTACTTTCTACTCTACTTTCCTTTGACTAGGAAAAGGGAGTTTCACATGCGCACAGACCCTGGGATACACGGGACTCAACGAGAGGAAGGGAGTAACAGCAAAAAAAGAGTGCTGGGCTTGATCTAACAGAGGCAAGAAAATGATCTTTACAGCTCAGCCCACGAAACACCGACTCCGACCACCAGCGAGACGGGAGGCAAAGACACGCCGATGGGGCGGACTCGACGGTGCACGTGAGTTATCTGCAGCTCCCTATCCATAACCACCTGGGCAGCCACCAAAGCTCGCCGGGCTTCGGTATCGCCTACATTCAGGATACGGCACAGTCATGGGGCAGGAGAATCATTTCTTGCATCCTTCTCCAGCGAGATGTCAGTGTTGTACCTCCAGGCTGTGTACGCCGGCACGGACTTGCGCTCCCCGACAGCTTCCCCCAGGCTTTCCCCCCCTTGTAGGTGCAAGTAATGCAATCGAGATCGAGGGTTAGATTAAGCTCCTGGCGTGCTCTGAGCATTGGGTCTCTTGACAGCAGTAAGAGCTAGGTATGGCCGATACCACCCAGGCCCTGCTTGCATACCAAAATGGTTGGTACGACAGAGCTAGCTTATTAACAGGCTACTGAGCCTTAATACTGACACTTAGTGTAATGGTTTACAGTAAAGGAAGGATTCTCCTACAAAGCGCCGAAGAGAGGGGGAAAAAAACCCCACCCCAATCCCTTCCTCTCCCTCTCAGAGTCTCCGGAGCGTCTCACAAGCAGGGAAAGGTGCTGGGGAGGCGAGGGGGCGGCGGGGGGCACCGCCACCGCAGCGCCGGGTCCCGGCGGGGGCGTCAAGACGAACGACAGCAAGGACAGTCGTAAGGAACGAGAGACAAACGGTGCTGGTGCTGTGCTGCCTCAAGCTGGGAGGTGCGCGTGGTCAAGCGGAGCGGGGAGAACTAGTCTTTCTTCAAGTCCCTGGATTCAAAAAGCTTCAGGCGTTCTTGCACAGTCAGGCCTTCCTTCAGACTCTGGGAGAGACAAAAGACAGACAGCGTCGGACACGGGTGGGAGGCAGTGGCGGCGGGCAGCTGGCACACAGAAAGGGTGCGATGCTCAGGCAAAGGAGACGTGGGCAGCGGGAGAATGGCCTCCGTGGCGGAGAGATTAGTGGGGCATGCTAAGAGAAAACACACGGTTATGGAGGGCGGTTACTGGTGAATGGCGCCTAGAGAGAGGGTGAGATTGCGAACGAACCAGGCGACGTACCAGAAGCAAATGAGAGGCACACCATGCTGCAAGCGGGATTAGCTCGATTCGGGAAACGACCCCTGGGGCCTGCGGTGCAGCGGTGGCTGGGGCAATTTCAGTGGAGCTCCGGCACTGCAGCTGTGCCGGGCAGGCCAGCTCGGATCTGCTACGCTAAAGCTGCTGAGCAGGACCTGCACGCCGGTCCTCCCCGCCTGCCCGTGTCCCTGCAGCACTGACTGAACGTGCGTCCGTCTGGGACCGTCCTGGCTCCGGTCAATGTGCAGGCTTTGCTCGAGCAGCCCTAGAAACTGCGTTTTTGTTGCCAGCGACAATCCCACCCTTTCTCTAACCCCAGTCTGGGGGCTCTCCCAAGCCAAAGCTGCCGCTACTGCACGGGGTTAGACAGAGGACTTGCTAAATGCTTGCTTCAGGTCTAGCAGGGTGTGATGGCTGATCCAATTCAGATGCAGCATCCAGATTTCAAGGCACGACACTCAGCTAGCCAACAGAAAAGCCCGCCCCGCTAGCCCTCGGCATTTGGATTTGTGAATTCTACTCTTGCCTACGTGTGGGGACCCAGGAAAACAGCAATGTGAGGGGCAGAAACCCAGAAGCAAATTGCTTGCCCCGAGGAGATGCACAAGCCTAAAGCCAGCCATCCCTCCTTCCTGCAGCCCTGAAACTGTGGCGTAAGAGCTTCAGAGGAGCAGAGCACCAGTGAGCGTTCCCTGCTGAGGAGGCACAGGCTTCTCCCTAACCAACAGCCAGGCCCACGGAGCAATGGCTCTGCCCCGACGCGCTGTGAAGGCTTCCATTGCTGGGCTGCACCTGTGCTGGGACAGGCAGCCAGCTGCCTGCATGCACCCCACAGGTAACCGCTGCCTGCAAGCGAACCGCTGCCTGCAAGCCCACCGCTGCCTGCAAGCCCATTCCTTGCAACTTGCAAGGAATTCGCTCTGCAGCTGGAACATTATTTGCTTTACAGACCAAGAGGTGGCCGCTCCAAAAAGCACAGACCTGTACACAAAGCCCCTTCTGTTAACGGGCAGCCATCTCCCCTTTTGCTTTTACTTCCCCGACCGTGGTGCCAGAGGACTGTACAATCACAGCAGCAGGTTAGACTTTTGGGCTGGATTTTCCTTAACGTGTGTTTATCGAGGCAGGACTCCATGATAAACTTGCCCCGAGGCTGTGCAGATTCCCATGGTTACCATATTTCTTGAAATGTTTCTCCTCCCACAGGCTCCCAAGTACAGAACGGCTTTGGGAAGCAGCACGGAAATGAAAGCACTAAAATGGATCGGTTTGAATTTACAAACGCCGTGCGCTTTCTTTTGAACGGGCGGCAGAGTCTCCTGGGATGCGAGTCCCTGAGCACACACTTCCTAAAGGAAGTTTACTTTGGGCCTCTTTAAACAGGGAGCAACCCATGCATTCCAGTTTGTACATCTGATCTCTCATGAGATGGAAGGAGACAACAGAAACCATTAGAATATTCTGCCCGACGGTACAAATGCCAGCAAATTCACCCCTTAGGCAGTCTCACAACCCACTTGAGTTAATGATGAGACTGATGAAGGGAGAACTAATCTAGGATGAAATCTGTGATAAAGGGATCTTCCATCAGACTTCCTGGGGCTCTCCAGCCACCCCTCTGCCACTGTACCGGGGAGCTCCCCTCTTTTCTCCACCCTCCCTCTGCAGGTGCTCTAACCATGGGCCAATAAATTAACTATCGCTCCAGTTACTCGAGATATTTGGGTCATTAGGAAAGGCCTCGTTTCTCATCAGCTCCCTCCTTCTGCTGGATGAGCTGGGAAGCCTCAGGGCGGCGCGTGGGATGCAGGCACAGTGCCAAGGGATGGAGCAGCAGGGTGGACACGGGGGAGCACGCCGGGGAGCTGGAGGAAGCCTGGAGAGCAGGAGGAGGTTACCGGGCAAGGAGGACTCTTACGCACAGGCACAGATTAACCTAAAGAAGCAGCAACTAGGGGTAACAGAAATTTAGGGCAGCCCAGGACATCCCCTCTGCAGCTGAGACGGGGGCCACCATTTTACATGCTACTGGTCTTTGTGTGAAATGCGTTTATAGGCATCACTGACCCGCTCCTCCGCCTGGCTAACAGCAGAACGCCTGTTTTTCCTACAAGACCTGGATGTTGCTGAAGTTTAGTCTGAGGCATGCAGAGTCATTCAAGCATGCACACTCCATGTCCCGCGCTCCCAACACAGCAAGCGGGAAAACGTGCCCCACCGTGTCCAAATCCTCTCCGTGACGATAAGCTGTGTTGGCGAGGGTGGGAGGAGCAGGAAGACGAGAAAGCCATATTCCCCAGGGAAGAGCCAGAGAGACTGCATTTCATATGATCTTGGGTCTGCTGACTTCTCCCCTCCCCTTCCCCTTCCCACCGTAAAATAATTAGCCGTAAATAAACCAGTCAGTCATTAAGAGAAGAAGGGCTCTCGTTTGCCGTGAAGGTGTGAGCAGTGCATGCAAAAGTGGGCCGCTCCAGTGGGCAGCTGCGTCGCTTGGTGGGTGCCGGTTTGTTTACCTACGTGGCAGGGAACCTGGACTCGGGTTCATTTCAGTTATCCCATGAGACCTGCTCAATAACGGACTGTTGAAGGAAAAGGCAAAATAAAGGAAAAAAAAAACAAAAAAAACAAAACAAGAAGCTCATAAATCCTAAATGCATTGGCGTTCGCGCAGCCCCAGTCCCCCCGCCCCGGCAGCGATGCGAGCAGGCAGCGCGCCCAGGCAGAGCCCATGCTTGCTCTCCTCTCCTCTCCTCCTTCCCCCACCAAGCAACACACACGGGGGACCACAAGATAAGTGGTCTGAGTTGAAGTGGTGGAGGGAAACCCAACATCAGACCTGGCCCAGCAGGTCTGGGCTGCCCCCGAAATGCACAGAGATGCTTTCGGTGCAGCGCAGACACCCCAAGCTGATGACCTGCCGCTCGCAGAACTCGGGTGGCGACCGTTTCCCCAGCGTGGGCACCGAGCTAGAAGCCTTTTGCCTGCCCGGCTTCTCGCTCTGCCCGAGGTCCCAACCACTTCAAACATCAGCATGAGACACCAGGTATCCAGCGGTGAGAGGCAAAGCGAGTTTTGCCCATGCTGATCGTCTTTCCCACTGACCTATGTTTAACGATGACTTCTGAGCGGCTTTATTTGCCCTTTTTATCCCTGTGGTCCCACAGCAGAGCCAGCGTGTAACATGCCGTAACTCTGGCTGTCAGCAGGCCAAGCAGGCGAGCTTGGCACAGCACCGCTGGGCTTTGGGACCACAGCAAGTACAGAACGGCCGGAGAAACACGGGGCCATCTGCACCATGTTAACACACAAACAAAGCGTGTGTTAAATACGCCCAGGACCAAGGCATCGTCGTTCCATATAAAGACCAAAAATCTTGCAGTGATGAACACTGTAAAACCTAAAATGATGAGCGCGTTTCCACTTAGCCACCAACTAAAGTTCAACTGAAAATGGGGAGCAAATACTGGGGGAGTCCTCCTGTGAAAGACCAAAGAACAGGGTGAACTTCATCCTGTTTTGCAAGCGGGGAGGCAGCTTCGTGCCCCGATCTCAGCGGGGACAGGAGTGTGTGTGCTCTGCTGGGCATCGTGGCGGGAGCGGGCCCTGCCTGGCTGCACAGCCAGCCGTTTCGCAGTCGAAAGCTCGTTTTTCTCCCCACTGCCATCCAGCCTAGCACTAGTGACCGGGAAATTCTCACGTTTTCTTCCCCTACCGATTTCTTCCCACCTGGACCCCCACCGGAGAGTAACACTGGGCATTTTCATCGCAGGGGAAGGAGATCTGAGCTCACCTTTGACCTGATATTCCTTAGTTGCCGGCTAACACTGGATCTGTCTTTCTTCAAGAAATCAGGGTTGCTTTTTGATTTCATAATATCTGGGGAGAAGCAAAATAAACGGCGTTAGCGTTGTGCCCACGGCCTTCCTGCATGGAGCAGGGCTGGGGGTCTTCTGCCCTCCCAGCCCGGGCAAGTGCCCTGGTGAGCCCGACTCAAGCAGCGCTGCTGGAAGGGCGGAGGGGACTCTTGGGGGTCTCCGCTCCCCTGCACAGCGTGTAGCGTGAGGTTTTCCCAATGCAAAATGCCAGAAGGCTTTCAAAGCCCATCAGCTTCCCACCCGTGGGGCTGGAAGGAGGAACTGCCACGGGAGGGCAATTCAGGTCCGCCTGGTCCCTGCCACCTCCGGTGAGACCGTCTGCAAGGAGCAGAGGTGGGAAGCAGCATGAAACGGCCAAAAAGCACCGCTCAGACCCGTTACTGCGCAAGGGCTTGTATGCCAGGATGCGGGTGTTAGCTCGGGAAACCCACGATTGCTTAGAGCTGCTGGAGAAGGACTGACCATATCCTGATACAGTGGTGTTCACAGGGGATTTCTCTCCCTGAGCTTCTGTGGCTGCTTTCAGCTGCTCTTTCAACCTGCTGATATCACAGTCTGCCTTGGCTTTCACGATGCTCAGCTCCGTGTAGATGTCTTTGTACTTGTCGCTGGCGTATTTCTTATCCTGGCAAAGGAACAAGAACGACCCAAGGGAGTCAGACAGCTGGAGACGAGGGGTTTGTGAGTGCACTGAAGAGGAGCTCGGCAAACGCCGATGGAAGAAGAGCCGGCACTGGGGAGAAAAGCTCAGCCGGGGCAGCGCGCGCATTTCACACGTGCTCTCGAGGCTGCGTCCAACAGCGGTGCAGGACTTGAGACAGGCAGAAAGCTGTGAGCCCAGCGGCGAGCGTACGGCGCTGCCCATGCGCGCGGGCCCCTTCGTTACAGAACTGCTTGTTTGTGGGTTTTAATTTTAGCAAAGACACGGAATTCAAGCAGAATTCCCAGAAATGGCCTTGGCAAAGAGGCCGTCCAGAGCAAACCAGATCTGATGCTGGGAGGCTGGGCAGATCTCTAACACTAATTACTTTTGCCATTTCAAATCTCATCTGATGTGACAGGAAATAGGGAAAAACACCGAAGGGGATTTTTTTCCCACAAGAAGGGAGAAGGGGTAAGTCCTGAGCTGATACAGTTGTGGAGCGCTTTACTGATGACACCGAAATGGGTATTCAATTCTATTCAGGGGAAAAATTAAATATGGTTTCAAATCTGGGGATAAGTGAGCTGAAATGTAAGCACACACACACACACAGAGGAGCAGAACACAGCCGGTAAGAGGATTTGCAGAAATGGCCCTGGGCATTACCCTCAGTGCCGTCTGCAGCTCGTCTTTCAGGGAGCTGATCTCCTGCTTCAGGTACTGGATTTCCGATTCTTTGACCCGCAGCAGGACCTGTGGGAACAAAAGCAGCACGTGTTCGCACCTGAGCAGACGCTGCGCGATCCCGAGACGCTTGCCCGCTGTGCCTGGTGACAACCGAGCCCGGGCTGGAGGCTCAGCCCCCCGCCGGCTCCATGCCAGCACCGCAAAGCTGCTGGTTCACCCGTCTTCTGGTTCACGCAAGAAAATTACTCCTGGGTCTCTTGGGAACTTGCCCAAGCTTGCCCGGCTGATGTGCTCCCTGCACAGCCCTCTGTTTCTGTTAGTCCCCGCTGCTTTGTGCGGAGTGAATCCCAGGGGACAAGCAGGGCTGGAGAAGGAAGAGCGGGTGTCCGGCTTGACATGGTGAGAAGGAAAGATTAGGACTCCAAGGGCTCCTGGCCCTGTTGCACCCCCGATGCACGGTGCCAACCGACCACGCAGACCCGATGTGTGGTGGAGGATGGATGGCCACAGCGCTGTCCTGGGGGTCCGCAGGCACTTGCGCCCACCAATGCTGCCCCTTCGGCGTGCAACGGCAGAGCTCACCTCCAGCTCGTAGGCGTCCTTGCCCTGCGTGAGAGGCGATCCAGCAGCCTCTCCCCCGCCCTCCCCGGTCAGCAGGGTCCGCAATCGCGTGATCTCCGCAGCCAGGCGGTTATTCAGCTCCTGGGAAGAGGAGGAGAGCCGTTGCGGAAAGGAGGAGCGCGGCCAGGGCTCGGCGCAGAGCTCACCGCGCTGCCCGTCGGGCGGTTCGCCCGTCCCACCCTGCCCGTGCCAGCTGCCCCGGGCACGGCGGGGACCCTCACCTGGTTGTGAGCGTTGAGCTCCTGGTTCTCCCGCTGGCACTGGCGGAGGGCCTGCCTCTCAGCCTCCAGCGCCTGCGCCAGGTGGGCGTTCTCCAAACACTTCTGCGAATACTGCTCCGAAAGCACCTCCAGCTCCCGCTGCACCGACTGCAGCTCCTCCCTGGTGAAACACAGCCCGGGTAGTGCCCTCCCCACACATACCCACCCGGGCCTGCCCTTCCTCCAGCGCCCCGGGCCAACCCGGGACATTCCAACAGGGATCTAAGCACTGAGGAGGAGGACTTGCATACTCCCTTTGGGAAAAATCTCAAGCCCAGAGGGAGCCAACCCTTCCTTCTCCCAGCACCACAGTGCTTGGGCACCAAAAGGGATGGGAGGTCTCTCTCCAGGAGGTTAAATGGCTGGCCTTCCTCAAGTTTCCAAAAATTGAGCTGAGATCTATCAAGTTTGCTCTGAGGATTTGGGACTGGGTGCATCTGCACACCCGCGCAGGTCTTACGTAGATGCATCAAGGTTAATAAAGCTGCTTGGCTGCTTTGCTCGGCTCCCACGTGAGGACAGCCTTGCCACGAAAAGCTAAGTGCTTTCTCCTCGCCTGGTTAGATTTGGTTGAGCAACCCTCCCACCGCAGCTGCATCAAATGCAGCACCGTGTCTGCACATCTGAGGTGCTGGAGCGTGTCCAGAGAAGGGCAACGAAGCTGGGGAAGGGTCTGGAGCACAAGTGCTGTGAGGAGCGGCTGAGGGACCTGGGGTTGTTCAGCCTGGAGAAGAGGAGGCTGAGGGGAGACCTCATCGCCCTCTACAACTGCCTGAGAGGAGGGTGTGGTGAGGTGGGGGTTGGTCTCTTCTCCCAGGTAACAAGTGATAGGACGAGAGGCAATGGCCTCAAGTTGTGCCAGGGCAGGTTTAGATTGGATATTAGGAAAAACTTCTTCACGGAAAGGGTTGTCAAGCATTGGAACAGGCTGCCCAGGGAAGTGGTGGAGTCCCCATCCCTGGAGGTATTTAAAAGCCGGGCAGACCCTCGGGGACATGGTTTAGTAGTGGACAGGTACGGTTGGACTCGATGATCTTAAAGGTCTTTTCCAACCAAATGATTCTGTGATTCTACTTCTGGTGACCGTAAAGCAGCTGAATTTGGGTAGTGTGGGGACATTGACCCAGAGCCTGAAAGATTACGGGCAACCAAGAGCCTCAGATGGGCACAGCTGGGTTGGGACCAAGGGAAGAGGTCCCTGTGACAGGTCTGCCCCTAACTCATTGCTGAAATCAAAGAGGAGAAAGGGGTCTCCCACACCGTGATCTCCCTGCGAGACACACAAACAGAGGATGATGATGGTCTTACAGGTATTGCCTTCGGAGGGCCTCGATGTCGGCATTGACGCTGCTGATCTGGGAGCGCTGGGACTTCTCCAGCTCTCGCTCCAGCTCCTCCCGGTGTGCGTTCTTCATGGCTTCGATGGCTGCATGGGACAGCACAGCGTCAGCACCCAGCACCGCTCCACCCAAGGGCGTTTTTTTTGAGTTTTTGTTTGTTTTTTAAAGGAACTAAACCTAAGTCATCCCAGCGAACCTCCCACTGCTCTGCGGCCCCTTCGGTCTGTGCCCCGGGCTGCAAAACAGCAAAGGGGCTTCTGCAAATCCCACTTTTTAATAAAAAAGTCCAAACGATGGTCCAATTCACATGTTGCTTCCTGGATTGCGGGACTCCTAATGCAGAGACCCTTCGCTCCAGCGCTTTAGAACTCCCTGGGCCACTGAAGAATGAATTCAGTGTGGAATCGGCAATAAATTAACCACAGGAAAGACTAACGCCTTTCTGAGATGGAATGGAAAACCAGACCATATTACAGCCAAGGAGAGAGGTACCAACCCTGGAGAAGGACCAGGAGATGGGCCTCCATCCAAAACATATGTCCCACCACCTCTCCCCATCTCCCTGTGATCCCCACCCAGCCCTCATCCCACCCCACGCTCTGCTCCTCCACACCAGAGCAAACGCCATCCCCACGTCCCCATCAACACGGAGCTGCCCCACCATGGGGACCCTCTGGCGTGTCCCCATACCTGAAATGGTGGCAGCCGTTTCTTCTGCCAGCAGGCGGTCTTTCTCCTCCCGCAGCTTCTCCAGCTCCCGCTGGTGCTGCCGCTGCAGGTCCTCGATCTTCTTCTGGTGTGTCTCCTCCATGGCTGCAAAGCCCCTTTCACATGTTGCCTGCAAAAGGGACGAGGGGAAGGGGTTGGCCCGGGAGCGCGGGGCCGGTGTCACAGCGGTGGTGAGCCTGCCGGGAGCCGCACACCAGCAGGGAGGTCAGCACCCAAATTCCATCACGGGGATCTTCTCCCTCCCCAGCCATGGAGGAGCTGGGCAAGGATGGACCTTGCAAGGTCAGAGCTTGTCCTGCAGTCGCTCGACCCCTGACAGCTCCGGTGAAAGGGAAGGACAGGGTAGGTCTGGGGTCAGACCCGATTGGGGAATGCAAATATATATTAAAAACAACAACAAAAAAAGCGTACTGTGCCCCTTCTGCTCTCTTTTGCAATGCCTGATTTTATGTGGCCACCTCTGGGGTGGAAAACAAATGACTTGTGACAGCAACAGGACCTTAATTCCCAACCGAGCATTGCTTCAAATGCTGCACGGGCAATTATTTGCGAATTGAATTACTAGGAGTGAACTTGGGCCAGGACACGGGGGCAGCGCTCCGGGGATTCGGGATTCATCAGGCACGAGATCCTGAATTCCAACCCGGTCCTGCCCCAGGCACAGACCCCGCTCCTGCCTCTGCAGCGGGACAAATGCAAAAGCCTGTTTCCAGTTCGGCCGCCAGCCCGGCTGCCCCGCCATGCGCGTCGGGATGCTGGACAGACACACGGCTGCAGGACAGAAGGCAGGACAGCAGAGCCACGGGCAGGCTGGAGCCACGAGCTGGGAGGGGGAACACATCAGGGACGCGGTGTCCAAGCCCCGTCAGATGTCTGGGGGCAACCCCGATGCCAAAGAGCTTTTCTCCCTCTTAGCGTTACAGGCTGGCTTTATTTCCCGATTTCAGTGGATTTCCTCGTGATTCACACTCATGTTTTCCAGGGGAAGCGAGAACTGTCACCTAGGGAGCCACTGGGACTCCACGGGAAACTTAAGGGTGACAAAAAAGCTCATGACAGCCTAACACCCACTGACCTACACCAACATACGCTCTTCAGCATCACTTCGCCGTCTAATGCTCTGTAACCTGTGCCGCTCTCATTCCCAATTGTCAGCTCTGGTGCTTTTATTCCTCCCCTTTAAGTCTGAATCCTGAGGCACTCTTCATTTTCTCAGCCTCTTTTTTTTTTTTGAAACTCTTAACTCAGTGCCAGAACCTGTCTGGACTTGGTGGCTACGGAGAGGCACAAAACAGCCTTGCAGGATTCTTCATGACAATGCTGGAGGAAAATGGTGCCTGCTCCTCCCTAGGTCTGGCCGTAGGGTCAGTATTTAATGTATTGTAAATGCATTGCTAGAAATCCAGGACATCTGAACACGTACAAACCGGTATCTCCTGTTACTGATGTTACCTTCTCCATCAGCCTCAGAAGAGAAAAATCAAGCACATTTTAACCTGTAAATCGGACAGGTTTGCAATCACCTGGTTGGGTTTCTAACCAAGGGAAGTGTCTAGTTTGCTGTCTGTCCCTCTGCCTCCTACAGAGGTGCAGAGAGAGGCCGGGTCGCTCCGCTCTCCTCCTGGACCACCCTGCCCAGAAGACGCTGCTTGCCTTCCCGCCAGGTTTGGCAAAGCAAAGCTGAAAGCAGAGGCAGGAGGTCAGGTTCATTGCTTGCCGTTATTTTTCAGCCTCTATTTGGGTTCTGGCCTTTTGGCTTCTTCCAAAGCAAGACGATCCCCCCGGTACAAGCGACCCTGTCTGGTGCCTGGCTCGCAGGACAAGACATTACCTGTGTGTCCTGCTGACCTGAGCGGCGGGTTCAAGAAGGGTTTTTCCTTCCTAAGGGTTCAGATGGAGGAGACAGCGTTCAGCGAACACCACCGCTTCCCTCCCATCTCCCCCGCAGCTCTCCCTCCCTGGACACCCGATTCACCACTGATGGGACGCAGCAGAATTACTGCTCTCCCCAGACTAAAACCAGCTTTTGGCTAGAGTGGAGCCACGCTGTACCCCCAGCCCAAATGTGTGCTGAAGATCTCATGGCTGGAAGCAAGCTCTCCCGTATTTTTGCCGATTCTGAAGAACAACTGCTCCATGAAAGCCTCACCGGCACGGCCTCTGCGTGCAGCCTGCGTCGCTGCCCTTCGGCTGCCCGTCCAACCTGGAAGCCTCCCTGGGTGCTGCCGGGAGTCCTCTACTGCCCTAAACCCAACCCCTAACTGGAAATGCTCTCCGCTCAAAAGCAAAACACCAAACCCAAGAGGTTTTTTTTAGGCCCTGCACCATCTCAGGCTAGTTTGACAGCCAGTCCTGACCGGGGGAGCAATCTGAACACCGGCACTTCACGGCCACTGGGTTTTCTGCGCCCAGGCTGGGTTTCCCGTAACTGTGCACTGTTTGTTGTGTAAAGAATCGCTGGTGTGCAACACCAGGGTGGTTCTCCTCGCAGCCTCGTGCAGAGGAGTTTTGCTTTGCTACGGAATTTGGCATCCGTTTGCAGCTACTCTCCCCAGGAACACAGATTTTGAGAGCATTAAGTTTCCGTTTCATCTTACGTATCTGAGGGCAGCAGAGACAGACTGGAGATTTGATCAGACTGGGAAAGACAGAGTTGAGGAATGCTTTTAAAGGGAAGTCACGAACAAAACGTACGCCTCTGGTACAAGGAGAAACGCTGCAGTCTTCATACTGAAGGATAACGTGAAGTTATCAAGCTCCTTCGAAACCCTCCCTCCCTCTACACGCAGAGACCACCCCCAATAATCAACCCTCCCGCTGAGCCCAAGCCCTCAGCAATGCATTTAGAATACCCCAGCATGGAGAAAAGGGAAATGCCGTGCTTTACAGAGGCCTTTCTGACACTTTGGGGCGTGCTTTGGTGTGCTGGCTCTTTCAGGGGACACCCCTCGGTTTGGCAAGCGAACCCCGGGACCGAACGCGCCCTCCCGTACGCTCAGCAGGGGAAAGCGTAAAGCGTTAAATGTATCAAGACCTTTAAGTTTTCAAAGTCTTTCTGGTATTTTTCCCTCAAGGTGGAAGCGTTCCCCTCCAGATGCTTGTTCTCCAGCTCATCCCTCATGACGTTCATCTGGGCCTCCAGCTCCTGGATGCGCTCCCTCAGGTCGTGCATGGAGTCCAGGTCGCTGCCAGGGCCCTGCCCGCTGCCACCCGCCTCACCGGCCGCCCAGGCGTCCCCACCGGCCGGGCCCGCCGCGGGGGACGCCTCCGGATGCTCCCTCTGGTACTCGTCCAGGGTCTCCTGCAGGCGCTGCAGGTTCTGGCTGTAGTGCTCCTGCAACGCCTGCAGCTCCTCGCCGTGGATGACCTGCAGCTCCTTGATCTTGGCCTGGAACTTGTCCTCCAGCATCTGCATCTGCTCCAGGTGATACCGCTCCATGTTCTGCTTGTCACGGACGATGGCATCCAATTGGTTGAGACCCTCCGTCCTCTCGGCCTTCAGAGCATCCTCTGTCCTGCTTAGTTGCTCTATCACGTTTCGAATCTCCTCCTCATACCGTCCCTGCAATTCGCTCAAGCTCTTGCTGTGTTTATGCTCTTCTTCCTCCAAGAGCCTTCGCTGACTGTCAAGCTGGGACACCTTTGCTTTGAGATCGGCGTTCTCCCGTTCAAGCATGGTGATCACCTCGCCGTACTCACTCTGCTGCTTTCTAAGCAAGTCTTCATACTCGTCCCGAAGGAGAGAGACCGTCTTCACGCGCTCTTGGCAGAGCGCATCCATGCTCTGCAAGGACTCCTTGTAGGACTTCAGCTCTCTCTCGTACTCCAGTCGGACTTTGCAAGCGGCATAACAAACCTGAGCCTGAAGGATTGCATCTTGGACTAACAAAGAGGAATACCGTTCAAGGTCTCCCATGCACGAATGATATGAAAGACTCTGAGATATCTTCAGGAGCTTCTGACAGTCTCTCATTGCCTCCTCAGGAGGCAGAGAGAGTAAGGCAACAGATATTTCCTTCAGAACATTTGATTTGTCCTTTAGTTGTTGGGCAAGATCTTCCTGAATGGAAACAAGAGCTTCACTACTACGGTCCGGCAGGCTGCCAATCTCCTCCGTCTTGGCTAATTCCTGACACGGCACCATTTGGAGACGGCTCCCATCCCAGGAGATTTGGGTTCTTTCTGAAGCATCTTTCTGAATTTCAAGTGCTTCAGAAATCTGGTGCATAACTCTGTCAAAATCAGGAGTCCTGTACGCTTTGATGATCTCCTCCAACATGCATTTATGCTGCTGGAGAGCTGTTTTGGTATTATGGAGGTCTTCCTCGATTGTTTTTAATCTCTGATGAAAAGATTCTCTCATTTTCTGCGCAACAAACCCAAGTTCTGCCTTGATCAATGTAGCATCTGCTACAGCACTGAGAAAACACGGAGAAAAGCCCAAACCTGTTGTTTCTGTTTTGCCCTCAGCTTCTCCGTCTCTGATGCTCAAGTGCACTCTCAGCTCCTCCACCTGGCTCCAGAACTCCCCTTCCAGCAGCAGCTTCTTCGATAGGACGCTGGCCAAGTCGACTGCTGTATGAGAAACATTTGCCGGCTCCAACAAAACCACCTCAGCCGTTCCCTGGATCTCTCTCAGAAGCTGAGATATCTCAGAGCTTGCGTTTTTCAAAGACTCCGCTATTTGGTTGATGAGAGAGGCCTCAAATGCCACTCTCTCAGAAAGCCATCTCAGCTGGCCGGCGTCAAACATTTCCGCTCGCTGCTCCTTGGAGACGTGCTCCTCTTCTCCCAAAAAAACTCCTTCTGGAGCGGGACTTTCCGCAATAAGGCTTTCACTCTGCTGATACTCCGATGGGACCGGCGTCCCTCTCAAGGCTTGGATTGCATTTGATAAGGTTGCTTCCATGCTGGACAGAGTAACAAGGAACAAATCACCCTCATTTTCCTTGTCTGATTTGGGCAAAGATCTTAGTTGCTCCTTGCACTTCTCTAAGCAAGTCAGCGCTTGATCATTTTTCATTTGGAAACCTCCCAGCTCGCGAACGTGATTTTCTATGAGCTTGAACTTTTCCTGCCTCTCACTCTCCAGCTGCGAGATCAAAGCACTGACTTGGGACAAGCTGGTCTGAAGTTGCTCCCGCAGCTGAGACTCTGTGCTGGCCCACTGATGGTGGAGGGCGATGAGCGTCTCCTGATTATGGCCGTGCTGGCTTTCAAGCTTCATCGTTACATCTTTGAGTTTTTCCTCCGTAATATAAAGTTTGGTTTCCAGGGAATGGATGATTGAGAGATAGGTCTCAGAGTCGCTTGTCCCGGAGGATGGGTAACCCAGAGCTGGCTCTGAGGACATGCTTTCTTCAGACAGCGATCTGTCTTGGCTCGTGTCTGAAGAGGTACTGCTTGTCCAGTTTTTCTCCGATCCATCTGGATGGATGTATTTTTGGCACTGGATGCTCGAGAAACGGATTCTTTGCCTCTTGGCCCCCATGATTCCTACGTCAGGCTTTGCTAAGGCTTTCTGAACTAACTCTTGGTCCTGGAGCTCTACAGCTTTGGACGGGGAGCCGAATTCCTCTGCTTGCCTCTGGCTGGTCTCAAGAACCTCATCCTCCTCCTCCTCCTTCAGCGCGTAAGTCAGAGCTGGGAGGACATCCTGAGTTTGCAGAGGATGCCCCAGTTGGGATGGATGACTTTCGTCAGCCTCGAGATTGGGGCCAAGGTCTTCCACCTCCTCAGCACACGGACCTGTGCCTACACTAGCTAATTTCTTTAAAGCCTCCTCCTTGGCCTTTAGCTTTACTTTAGTCTCCTCTAAACTGCTATCTAAAGCAACCATTTTAACCAAAGCCTCACTGAGATCTTGATCTTTCTTCTCCACAATTCTCAAGTGCATTTCCTTAACATGTCTCAGCTCTTCTTCTTTTTCTTTCAGCACCTTCTGCACACCCTGGAACTGATCCGACACCTCCTCGAACGACTGCTCCAGATTGTGGTAGTTGGTCTCTTCCATTTTCAGCTTTGCTTGCAGCTTTGCAACTTCGTTATCCGACTCGGCAACCTGATTCATGAGCTCGTGGAACCGACATTTGATCTGGTCTCTCTCTCTTTCGAGCTCCTTGATGTGCTCTGCGAGTTTCTGGATGCTGGCCTCCTTCATCACCAGCTGCTCCTCCAGCTGGTGGACAAGCTCGCTGCCTTCGAACTTTGCACTCAGCTTCTCCTTCTGCAGAATCTCCATTTGCTGCTCGTTATTTTGCAGCTGGTTCTCATACTCGTTGGCCTTATCCTCCACCTCCTTCAGACTCTGTATTAAAACCTGCTTTTCCCTCTCGCAGCTCTCCAGCAAAGCCTCGTAATTCTTCTGCAGCTTCTCCTCCATGAGGATCCGCGCTTGCTCGCTAGCGTTCAGCTGCCTGCTCAGGTCCGCGATCCTGTCTTGGAGCCGCTGCACCTCCTTCTGATGGTCCCTCTGCAAAGCCTGCTGCATCTCCAGGTCCCGCAGCTCCTGGGTCTTCTCCAGGAGCAGAGCCTCCACGCTCTTCAGCTTCTGCTCGCTGGCCTTCAGCTGGGAGCTGAGCGTGGCCTCGCCGTGCTGCCACTCCTCCAGCTGCTCTTTGGCTTTCTCTTTCTCGCTCCTCAGGTCGCTCTTGAGCTTGGCCAGGGTCTGCTCCTTGATGGAGAGCTCAGCCGCCGCGTTACTGAGCCTCGCCTGCAGGCTCTGAATCTCGGCTTCGTGGTGCCGGATCACGTCCTTGGCCTCGGCGTAGCTGCGCTTCAGCGACTGAATCTGCTGATTGATCAGCTCTTGACGCTGGCATTGGGCTTCCAGCTCGCTTTGGAGGTCTTGGTTGACTTTGTGGAGCCTCTGCCAGGCACCTGATGGCGAGGCGGCCACCTCGGTCTTAAAAAAATTGATTAAATACTAGATTAGTAACACTCTTGGCTCTCCCTTCTGAGTGTCACACCTCTGGCCAGGCAGGCCACGGAAAAGCTCCTCGCAGCGATTTGGCTGCTACCCACATGCTCCAATTGGGATGATTTGTTCTTGGCACAATTTTGTTTTGTTTTAACCAACTGTTTTGGGTTTTTTTGGTTTTTTTTTTTTTTTGGAATGAGCGGCAACTGCTTTCCAGTAACAGAAAACACGGACCACAACACCAAAACAGCTGTACAGTAACAGGCTAAAAGGTAAAAAAAAAAAAAAAAAAAAAAAAAAAATCAAATAGAACCAAAAAACAATGAAAAAGAAACACCAGCAGTAAAACGGAGACGGACAGACAAGAGAAAAACGGGAAGGGTGAGGAGGAGGAGGGGATGGGAACAGGTCGAGAAGAAAGGAACTGCTTTTTTAGCGTGTTTGTTCGTTTTGTTGTGAAACAAAAAGTGCACAGTTCAGGTAACACAGTCCTACCGACCAAAAGCAACAACAGAAAGTGAGGTGACAGCAAATGACATCACATCCCACCCAAACGCAGGGAGACAGGACAGCCGGCGTGGCGATGTCATTTCTGTGACTGCCAAACAGGACTTAGTGGCTGCTCATCGCATTAAAGAGATGTTGTTATGCTAAAGGTTAAGATTAGGGAGATCTAATTTCTCTACCTGCAAAAAGAAAAAAAAACAACAAAGGACAAAATAAAAAGCCCGACAAAGTGAAGGGAGGGAAAAGGCGTGATGAGAACGTAAAATAAAAGAAACCAACCTTTGTGAGACTCAAACCAAAGCAATGTAGCATGCAAAGAGAAAACTCACAGCGAGAGTCATGCAAAAGGCGACAGAAATTACGTGTCTTTAAAAAAAATACACAGACAGGAAGAGGCGAGAGAAGCACAGCGTTAAGCCTAGGAATTTGGCCTGCCTTGCTGTACTCTGGTTGCTGATAAGGAAAGCCCACAGATGTGACACTCAGTTATGTTAAGTTAAATTTCATGCTTTACACCAAAAACATGCAAGAACATCTGCCCGGGACAGGTTAGTACGTGACCCCTCCCGCCCGCCATGACCGGAGCCGGGGGACGTCTCCAGTCCGTCTGCGAGGAGCAGGAGCCCTCGCCGTTTCTCCCAGTAGGGTGCAAAGTTGGGGTGTCCCGTCCCGAGGAAGGTCAGAGCGAGAGAGGGGTTACACGAGGCCGGAGAGGCTTCGGTGCACGGCACATGCATCGGGGTGGGTATCTCAGCGGCTGCCTTACGAAATGTGCAGCGTCTTTTATGTTGGGGCAGTGCTTGGGGGGTCCGTACGGGGCTGGCCGTGCTGCCAAGGAGGGGTCGGTGCCCCCCGGGCAGCTCGGGAGGGATGGGCTGGCAGCAGTCAGGCTCCTACATCGTCCCTCCCCATAGACAACGTAGGAACCTCTCCGAAATTAGGCATGATGGAGGTGGGGGGCACATGAATTCAGAGGGGCTGTGCAAAAAAATGCTGTGATGTTTGCCCGCAGTCTGGGGCTGCAGAACCCACCAGTGATTCCACTCCCTTCACCCCAGCAGGGTTTGGTGGGGTTACTCCCTTCTGCAACAGGACTTTAATCCCTCTGCTCCCGGGGAAGCATAAGGGAAATCCCCAGAACAATTAGAATGGAGCCAGTAAAAGCCTCCCAACCCTTCCAAAAAAACCTCTCCAACTTCTAGGTCAAAGTTTGGGTCACTTCTCACTGCAGCGATGATTTGCTCAGCCCTTCTGCAGACTTCCCCTCTTGCCTCCCCTCCTCATATCAAGGCACTACAGCCAACTTCAACACGGTCAATCTGATGGTGGATTCAGCATCCAGCATTTAGCCTCATTCCCTGATTTTTCCGGGCTCCAGACAAAGGGCGGTCAGATGCCTTTGCCCCAGGGAAGTGGGAGTTAGTTCCTCTTCCAACACTGCCAAGTGAAAATGGAACTCCTCCAAGCAAGCACTGCCAGCTCAGGGACTCCAGAAATAAATGCATTAATAACTCCTCCAAGGAGAACACTGGAGGAAGGCAAGATGCCCCTCAACCGGGGCTGGCTCCACTGCCTCTGCAACTTCTTCAGGGGAAATTTCTCCCGTGAGAAGTAAGGATGCAAGGTTCAGTGTCCACACCGCCTTTGGTGCCACGGGAGCGCAGCGTGCGGCCACGCACGGCCTCTTCGATCCAGAGCCAGTTTGGCCAAGTAGATTTGAGCAGGTCAAAATGCTGACCCTGCACAAAACAGGACTACGGACCCATGAGAGCAGCAAGAAGCTGCCCTGCAGGCATCACGGCTCCTCCGGGCACGGACACTCCCAGAGGAAGGGCTGGAAGAAGTCCGCTTTATTTGGAGGAGTGGAGGAAAGGCTTTCCAAGAAACTCTCCCATCTCTTTTGCCAGAACCTCCAAAACACACTTCTAGGCTTTGCTGAGGAAAGGCATCTTGTAACAGAAGAAACTACCAAAGTGATCCAAGACAACAGGTCGTCCTGGTGCAAATCCTGCTCTGGCTGCAGGGAACGGGCCCGAGAGATACACCTGCATGTGCTGTGTTTGCCCATGTAACAGCCACACAAATTCCCCGGCCAGGAGCAACTGCTGGGCTACAAGATGCTTAGAAAGCTTTATGTGCACCCCACTGCCTGAGGGGAACATCTGGGGCACAGAAAGAGGGAAACAGCTGTTGCATAGGCAGAACACAGTATAGGATGGATCAGAGGTGGACTTTGCTGAGGTCCCATCTGTCTACCGTGGCTGTGTTTTGCTTTCCCTCAGGGACGCCAGCAGGTAATGCTATCTTCTGACCACTGCATCCCAGATCAGAGGTTTTGTTAAGCAGATGATGCTGGTAAGGCTATAGAATTAGCAATATTTGCAAGAAGGTCAAACCTCTTGGAGCCCACTCAGTGGTGCACATCTCTGCGTCAACCAAGATGCCCCCACGAACACCCTGGACTGAAGCCCACCAGGGTCCCCCTTCGGCACAGAGGAAGACGGACTGCGCTCTCCTCCTCGCTCTCCTACCTGCAACACGTAGCCCTCCCGGGCGCTCTGCTCCCGGCCCAGCGCCACTTTCAGCTGGTCCTGCAGGTGCCGGTTCTGCTCCAGGAGCTCCAGGGCCTCCTTCTGCTTCTGCTCCAGCTGGAGGGACACGAAGAGAGACAGCGTCCAGGGAGTGGGCAGGGGGTCGGCCATGAGGAGCAAGCGGCTCGGAGGGGACACAGAGCAGAACGAACGGGGCTTTTGATGGCACGGCCGTTTCGCTCTGCTCTGGGATCTGCATTTCATTTTGCCAGGCAAAATCCCTCCCCCTAAAGGAATTAAGTTATGCATTGGTTTAATTCGCAAAGCTCACTGCAGCAAAGGACGAACGGCACCAGCTCGTGCCAGGCATGACCCAGGCAAATCCCAGCCCGGTTCAGATTGGCGATACTCTTGGTTACTCCACGCCTGCACTCCTTTCATTCCTGCTAATACACCTTAATCCCAACTAACAACAACCTTTGTTATCCCAGGCGTGGACCTCTTCCAAGTGAGCTGGGTCTCCACCTTTCTTTTCCTAAAATCGGAAAATTGGTTGACATAGGCTCCACGAAAAGGGAACCTTTGTGGCGTGTGCTACAATTCAAGCCAGTTGGTATTTTTGTAGACATAACTGCAGACACAAATCTCTACAGCTGCAGAGGCACACAGAATCATGAGCTTGAATTTAGAGTCTGGTTAATACCCATCAATTGTACCCATCTCGTCAGAGGCAGGCTGGCTAACGACCAACAAAAGCGTAGGCTGCATTGGCTGGGAGAGGGTAACGAAGTACCACCCTTGCAAGAACAGCCCTTTCTGCAGCCGTGGGAACATGAACACTGCTGGCAGAGCCATACGGGAACGGACACGGATCTGTGCCCTGCCAGCTCCCCAGGGGACCCTACACCATCCCCACTCGTTGCTATTACAAAGTAGGAATAAATGCAGCCCTTTTTAAGCCTCGCTCAGGCTTCCTACAGCTCCTGCAGTGGCCCGAAGGCCATTTCGGCAGGCAGCCTGCACGCCGCGCACCCCGCTTTACCTCCTTCTCCAGCAGCGTGGTCAAGTGCTGCTTCGTCAGCCCCTCGTCCCGGTCCTCGGCATGGGCGAGGTGCAGGGGCGCAATGGGGATCTGCTTCTCCTCCCGCAGCGGGGTGGTCTCCACCTGGTGCCAGCGCTGCTCGATCTCCACGTGGACGTTCTGCGGTTTGATGTCCGCCGGGACGGGCAGGATCCGGTCCACCTCCATCCTTAGCGCCTCTTCCGACCCTCCCCCGTCCACAGTATCGATCATCTCGAAGCGCTTGCGCCGCTCCTCCCGCCGGCGGGCCCGCTCCCGCTCCAGCTCTCCCGGGTCGGAGTCGGTGGCACCGGCGTCCCTGGGGAATGCGGCAGAGCCGCTCTTGGAGGAGTCTGCAGCGTTTGCACGCTCCTGCGCCAGGGCTTGCTGGATGGGGCGAAATTCAGCCCAGTCAAAGGTCTTGGACCGTCCTTCTCGCCGGCGCTCCCGGGCACGGCTCCGTTTCTGCTCCGGGTCCAGCTCAGCTTGCTCCGCATCTGGCTTCTCGCTCGGCTTTGGACCAGTCTCGAAGGAAGAGCTTGTTTTACTTTTCTCTTCTGGCAGGGAGCTGCGAGGACAGAGAGAAGGTGAAGGAAAGAAAGCATCAGTAGGTGCTCGAGATGGCCAGGCGCTCCCACACATGCCTCGAAGAGCCGGGTGGAAAGGGGCTGCTGGAAGCCCAAGCCAATGCCACGTGGGTGCCCCCCTGCCCCTCCGTCTCCCGTTGCCTCTCGGGCACAGGAGCCGCCGCTGCCCTTCCCCGGGGTCACGCTGGTGTGCAAAGCCTTGATGCAAGCGGCCCCGGCTGCTCCTGGGCACCCCCCGGCCCCCGGAGAACAGCCGATCCCGACCTCGCTCTTCCTCGGCAGCCGCCCCAGGGCTGGCGACCACGACCCAGCAGCAGCCCGTGGCCGAGGCAGTGACCCCGAACCGTCCTGCCAGGCAGGGAAGAGGCTTCAAAAGCTCCTCCGGCGCCCGCCGGCTGACTCGCCGCCTGCCTCCCCGGCTGCGGGGCTCCATGCACACACGCCGGTCGACGCGGCCATAGTCACGTGCTTGCAGGGAGGATGCCACCAGTCCCACCAAAGTCAGTCTGGCTTCAGAGCTGCGGGGCGGAGAAGCACAGAGCAGCTCCCAGTGGTCTTGGGCAACGGGGGGAAGGTTTTCCTCGAGCTTGGCAAGTCAGGGTATTAATGGGTCGAAAACTTCTCCGTGCCACTATCTGCACTGAAGGCACAGATCTCCCCCGGGGAAACCAGCCTCGTGGGCAGCACGGGCAGCCACCCCGGCACGGGGCGTGCCGTGTGTGCCGTTGTCGGTGCAGCAAGGAGAGCAAGAGTTATTCAACACGCCACGGAAGTCACTGAAAATGCTGATTTCTCAAGCAAGGAATGATTTTTAGTGCTGAGTTAGAGGGTGGTGGGTTGAGAGGGGAGACATACTCGTCAAGCAGGGAAAGTTAAGAGGGGAAGGCAATACTGTTTCCAACCTATGGATAATCCATAATGCAGTATTAGCTTATTAAACGTAGACATGCCAGCCTTGTTAACATGCAGATCAAAATTAAAAGAGAAAATGGCAGTATGCTAAGTTTGCAGAGGAAGCCCGTCCCAAGGGAGTGGCAGGAACCCTCTTTGCTATCAGAAGCCCCCGAGATGCCTCCCGAGGCACAGCCCTGCTGCTCAGCCTGACTCCTGGCTCTCCCCCCTTCCAGTACGACCACAGCATCCCCCCGGGCTCCAGCCTCCAGCACAGCCTCGCCAAGCTTTCTAGAAGGGCGCAGCGGGAAGAGCTGGGAAGCAGCTCCCCGAGCCCTTCGCTGCAGGCAAACCGCTGCTAACGGGGCTCTGACCCAGGGGACCACATGCACCGAGGCTGCCGTGACTGGGAGGGAGCAGCAGCGGCACGGTTTCTCCTCCTGCCTTGGTAACGCACCCCAGCTCCCGCAGCCAACAACCTCATGGATGTGCATGTGCCCAAAACAAAGAATGGAGCAGAAGAGATGACTCTGCATGGGTCCAGGGCTAGTATCTTCCGATGCACTTTCATCCACGATCAAACCACAGGCTCAGTAGAGCTGGGTTTCAAGAAATTCTGGCAGCTACAGGCTAAAACCAGCTCGGAGATAATTCCTTCTTCAGCTCTGTCACTTGCAGCTAATAAAATAAACCCAAAAGGCACCGTGATGAAACCTCCTCGCTTCTCAGCCATCAGAAGATATTGCACGACTCCAAAGCCAGGCGCTCAATCTGGAGTCACTTAGCGATTACAGCTGCGTTTAAATAAATAAGTAACGTGGGGATGAGATGGAGTCTTAAAATGGAGAAGAGAGCTAGGAAAAAAAGGGGGTCCCGGGGCCCCTTGGACACTGTTGAGAGACAGAAATTACGCTGCTCTAAGTACCACGTGGAAGAATCTCGGCATTTCTAGAGCTGACATCTCTCGCGAGCTCATTTCTTCTCTGCTGCTTTCCAAAGGGCATGGGATGTGTGTCAGGGAGCGGAGGGACGGCCGCTGGGAACTGAGTTAAGAGGCTCAGAAGACTGACCCGAAGTTTCTCGTTTCATCTCCCGCAAGTGCCCCATGGCTATTAATTCTGCTCAAGCATTTCACATCTCCTCGATCCCAGCCAAATTAATTCACATCACATGGTGGTGGTGGGGGGGGTGTCTTTGCCTTGCAATGGTATTTATAGGTCAAAACAAAAAGATTTTTTTTAATACGGGTGGCTGTGGGAGCGGTGCAAGCTCTGAGCCCAGCATGCTGCCGCAGCGTGCAAAAAGCACGTGAAGGCTGCAGGGAACTGGGGGGCACTGGGGAACTCAGCCTCACCGGGGCTGGGAGCTGAACAAGGACCCAGCGCTGAAGCGGCCACCTTCTTTCTTGTGGGTATTTTATATCTGAACGGTCATCGTTAGCAGAGTGTAATTAGCGCCTCTGCAGATGGCAGGGCACTGCTGAGGGCAGGGAGCCGTGCAGCACCTGCCCCCCCCACCCTGGGTGCTGACACACGCAGCAATATAACAGTAATTAGGACTTGGGTAACCGAGAAAACGTGTGTTTGGCTCGGTGGAGACAGGACAGCGGGTTAACGAGACGCGGCGGAAGGCTGCAGGAGTGTGCCGAGTCAGACTGGCCCCGGGGACGGGGCGAACACCGCCGCCCTCCTGGCACAGCCCAGCATCCAGACTAACGTCCCTCTCGCACCCCGGCCGCGCTGTGCAGATGTTTGCCACCTCTCCGTCACAAGCCTTTGGCAGTCTGTCCTTTGGCTTTCCAGCAGCCCTGTCCACAAGCATCTCCCTGGGTGAGGATGTTAATGACATGCCCGAAGCGAGGCGGGACGGGCTGGGATACCCTGCGCACCCAGCAAAGGGCTTGCGAGCAGGCACCGGGTGAACACAGCCCCGCTTCACGCACGGCACAGCCCTTCAGCTCACAGCGACAACTTCTTAGCAACACGACTAACCCACGCCAGACTCTACCCCATCCAAAAGCAGCTTGGTGGAAAATGGCAGAGGTGCACCTATAATTCCCATTTCCCCAGCTCAAGATTGAGATTCCCGGTCTATTTATGCAGCGTAACAAGTTACTGCCCAACTGGTACCTGCGCTTGGACCCTCTCACTGGGGTAAGCCAAGCCAAACCACTTCACGTGGGCTCAGAGCAGACGCAGAGCACAGGGCTATCGTGCTGCAGTAACCTGTTAGGCTCTAAATACATCTGGCTCTTTAAAGGCAGAGAGGTCCCCTCAAATTTCCTTGGTCTTCATCTTCATATCTAGTCACATCGGAAGATACCAGTGTGGGGAAATCAAGTGTCAAGACCAGGTTGCTTCTTCCCTTCTTTCTGGCTTTTATTTGAAGGAAAAAAAAAAAAAAGGCGGGGGGGGGGGGGGAGAAAAGAAAGAAAAATAAATGGAAACTGCAGGGTTTCCCATCCGAGGTGCAGAAAAGGAGGAGCATGCAGTGAATCACGAGATATACAAACCACAAAATGTTAATACAGGAGAGAACACAGTTTTCCAACCTGGGCTTCAGCACGGATAGTTTCAAAGAGAAGTTTTTCCTGGGATTGCATGGAAATCAAACATACACAGGAGTGAGGAGAGAGGCGGCTTCCCCGACACCCCCGCGAGATCCACCAGAGCTCGGGCAGGGCTGGGAAACGGTGGCCGAGAGCCAAGCGGGACGGGGAAGGAGAGGCTGGAGCATCTCCAGGTCAACAGCACCGGGTGAGAAGAGCCATTCCATCAATGCGGGGACAAACCTGGCAAAAACCTGCTCGTTGCAGCTACGGTAAGGACAGGAGACGGAGTTAATGGTGCGGCCGTGTCCACGAAGCCTGTAAGAGGTGGCCCATACGAGTGTGGCTGGCGCGGTTAGCTGTGAGGAGGTCAAACACCCTTTACCCGCAGCCGCAAGCGCTCACAGAAGGTACTCTGTGAAGCGAGGGGTCCCTTCCTCTGGCACTGACGGCAGGAGGAGACGCGAGCATTACTAACGCGTAAGGGGAATGAGCTGCGGCAGCTATCTGGAAGATCAAAAGAGGAGGGAAGATGATTTGCTGGCTGGAGTTTAACATATATCAGAGCCAAACAGCTTCTAAATTGAACCCTGGGCTCGTGCTGCCGTGACCCGTGGAGGGGATGGGCAGCTCGTGCTGAACAGTAGCCAGAGGAAAGGGAGAACCCAGCACAACTGAATCCAAGTGGTTTCACAATACCTGGTGGGAATCCAGAGGAGCCTTGATATAGGAACAGTATTTCATATTCCTATGCACAAATTAAAGCCACATTTTCAACCCTCGTTGAAATCTGCACGCGTAAGAGTAACTCAGCATATCAGTATCCCCACAAAGCACATCCAAATTAAGCTCAGAGAGAGGGATGTGAGAAAGAGCCGCAGCTTCCAGGAACGGACAGGCTCAGAAAGAGGAAAGAAAGGGGATAAGGGAAGAGTTACTCCTGCACAGCAAACCAGACAACTGCGGGGGCTGCTAAACTCCCCCCTTTACCTTGTTACATCGGGAGCAGTGGTGGGGCGAACGTGCTTCATGATGGTCTGGATCCAGTTGCGGCGAATGCCCGACGTCATGGCCGAGAGCGTGAACTCCCCTTCCTTCGTCTAGGGAGAGAGGAGGACTGGCTCAGAGCAGCTGATTGCACCCACCAGCACCTTCCCACCCCCCCAATACCACCCTGCACCCAGCCCCGAGCACCCAGCGCTGGGGCACTGCTTGCCGGCTGCACGGAGGTCGTACCCAGCCCCTCCATCCCCCAGCACGCTCACGGTGGGAATTGGCGTTTCTCAGCAATCAGACCAGTTTTGCCGTAGCTGAGACCCTAAGGCTGAGACAAAACCTTCCCTTTCCTCCTCCTTTTTTTGTGAACCGAAAAACTGGCTCTCAAACCCAAGGCCACAGCTCTCTGGAGCACTGTGGGGGATGCTGGGTGGCCTCTCTTAGGTGTTTGGGGAGATGTTTCCCTTGCCACGGACAAGCATCCCCAAGCAGCGGCACAGCATGAGCAGCCCCGTCGGCCGTCCTGCAGCCGGACTCTTCCTCCTCCCCACGTTTTCCTTACGTGGATCTGGAAGCCGTAGTTTCGCTGAACAGGGTACTCCGTAACATCGTAGCACGTGGATAAATCGATTTCTCCATCCAGGTCAGCTGCCTGGAGAGGGAAGAGGTAAAATAAGCCGTAATGCTTTGCAACCCTGAAGTGCGGTGGGCTCGCAGGGAGGCACGCAGCAGGTCCTCGAGAAGCACAAAGCCCTGAAGAGCAATGCTCCAGGACCTCGGCATCTGGGAAGACAACCTGCCGGGGTCAGTTTGGGAGCACTTGGGGCTCCCCTGGGTGGAGAGTGATGGGTTGAACGCTGATGGGGAAGACGCTTACCTCCTCTGCCACCGAATCCCGGTAGTATCTCAGGCTCTGGTCGGTCAGGACAAACCAGTGCTTCTTCCACTAGGAAACAACCAAGACGGGGCAGTTACAATCCTGCTCCTTCCCCAGCAGCAGAGCCCAGGCAGCTCGTCACAGGTCACCCCGCAGAGATGCCCCGCAGGGAGGGAGCTCGCAGCCTCTCCCCTCCCAGCTCCGCACCCGGCTTCACCAAGAGGCCCTCCTGGGCAGAAGGGGAGACCCGAACAGGCAGCAATGCAAGGGACACAGTGATGGTTTGCACCACCAGGACCCCGATTTCCCCAGCGCTGCCACACTGGCGGAGCACCGAACCCTCAGTACCACCAACCCTGCATGTGACGGTGAAACACCGCAAGAGCCACGGCGGCAGGCGGAGCCTTCCCATTAGCTCCACTGGCAAGATGATGCTTTTAGTGGCTGCATTAAGGCTTTGGAGGGATTTTTTTTTTTTAGGGGAAAAAAAAAAAGCAGTAAAACATTCATGTTTTATCTGCAGTACCGAGAAATTGAGCTGGAGCCTATTCCTGGCCCTTGCTCTATACAAATACGCCTTCCGCAGGCTCCCAGCACAGGCTTACCCAAGGCAGCTTTCAGTTAAAACACTCACTCCAGCACTGATTCTCCTCAGCCCCAGGGCCCAACGCACCAGCGGGTGCCCGCAGCGGAGCCCGGGCCATGGCACTCACAGCCACGGGCGAGTCGCCCTCATTTTCCCTCGACGGGCTGAGCGGGAGGGAAGGAAATGCAGGGAAGGGGCTGTTTGCAAACAGCCAGGGCACCCACGCCGCCTCGGCATCAGTGCCTGTCTCTGAGGCTCTGATAGAGCAGCGCATCCCGCATCCCTCGGGGAATGGACAGGAGGAAAGCGGCAGCGGCTGCTTCCCTCAGTGCCAACTCAGAGGCATTTATTTACTTCTTGGCCTTGCCATTTCCCCGGCGCTCGGGACACCTTATCTGAGCCTCATTACTGACGCCAAAGAGGTTACTGGGTCGCAAGGGAGATGAGACTAATTGAGAATGGGAACGCGAAACCAGCGCTGCTACCCAAGCTGCCCTGGCTCCCTAGAAACCCACGACACGATATCCAGCTGCAGGGCTTTGGAACCTCCCCAGGACAGGAGGTTTGCACAGGGCTCGCATACAACCACTGCTGCCCGGCTCCAGAGTTGTACAAATTCCCTATCGCTGCTCTGCCCAAGCGCCTGTATCTGGTTTCTCCCGTCTGGAGCACGGCCCGATGCTGATCTACCCTGCAAGGACATCAGGGCTTCGTCAGTGCCGAGAGCAGCCCCAGGCGCAGCCTGCACAGCCGGGACGTCAGAGTGAGAGTCAGCTGCCAGAAACGGGGACCGACCGTGGCACCGAAGAGTGACACGAAGGGCAGAGCTTTCCCCGGACTCACCTGCCCGTCCTCGTACTGCTTTGTCAACCAGCCCTTCTTGAAGTTCAGCAGGTCGGGCTGCAAGAAAGGAGAGAGGCGATCAGAGGGCAGGGTGGAAGCGTCCGTGCCCAGCAGACAACAGCAGCAGCTTGATAAAACACAGCGCAGCAATAAAAGAGACCGGCAACAGTTAAATTGGATCATTATACCGCGTGGAGCTAAATGTTTGCTCCCAGGAGGAGCAGAGACGTGCTGCATGGTTTATTCAGGCTGTCCCCTTCCTAGCACTTCTCTTGCAATTTCTTACTGTTACACCAGCATTACAGAGGGAGGAGAAGCAAGGAATTAGCAAGACTGCAGGCACTTTGTCCCTCTATTACATATTACGAAGGAAAAACTATGTGCTATTCATGCAAAGCTGCAGGATTCTAAACAAGGCTGAGTTCCCAAGGCTGGAAATACAGGGAATCCGAGCACTGCACCACCCAAACGACACCTGCTCTTCTCTCCAAAGCGGATGGATCGGGATGCTGAAGCTCTGAGAAAAGCAACCGAGAAAGCGTGGGATAACTCCTGCCAGCCCTTCCTCCCAGCCCTGCCCGTGCGCAGGGAAGGATGTGGTGGAAATGCTTTCGCTCCCTCGAGGCTGAGCTCCTCCAGCTGCTCCACGTGCTGCAGAGCGGAGGAGGAAAGGACAGCAGTGTGTGAAATGCAGCTGTAGCACCTAAAACAGGCTATAGCAAGGGGAGAAATGGAAAACCGGGGTCTGGAAGCCTATTCAATCAAACCTATGCTGTGGGGCGGCACATCCCACATTTGAGTGCTCCCACAGTGGCGGGAACCCAGCCCCACTCCACAAAAACACATGGGAAAGTAAATGCCACCTTGCCCATCCCAAAGCCCTAGAGAATCGGAGGAGGGAGCGGACAGACGCCAGCCTGAGCAGCCCTGGCTGTGATGTGGCTGCAGGCAATAAACCCGCCGAGCCCTGCTGACGAGGCAGTGATAAGCCACGAATGAACTACAGAGAAAATCGCATTTGCAGTGATTAAGTCCATCTCTGCAGTAGGCTACGAGAGCTGGGCATTCCAACCTCAGCCCTAATTTACCCTGCGAGAGCGATACCACCACCTGCCTGCTTCTCCTCTATCAAAGTGCAGGTGGGATCACGGCCCCTGGGTCTGGGTCCTGTTTAAGCTCTTTTTTGTACAACGGGAGAGTGCCAAGCAAAGGATCTACATTTTGGATCAAAAAGAACCAGCTCCCAACCATGCACTTTGCAGAGAAGGAAAACAGAAGTGGTGCAAGTGTTACAGTTGCTCATGGGCTTGTTATTTATCAACTGGGAAGAAGCACAGGGCAAGAACCTTCTGCAAAAGCAGATAAATCCCTCCTTAGCAGCATTCATGCTACTTTACTACGCTTCTTAGTTTCCTTGAAGTTTAAGCAAAGGTGTAGAAGCAGGCAGAGAGGGAAGATGCTGCTAAGCAGTATATACAGGTTCCAGACTGGGCTGCAGCGAGACATTACAGAAGCACCCGGAGCAGGAAGGTTTCTCCTGCAGGTCCTGCTCCTCCACAGAACCCCCTTTGCTTTCCTCCGAGTGCTCGGGCAGGCAGGAGAGCACAGGCTTTGCCCGAAGCTGCAAAGCTGCTGAAGCACGAAAAGTTTGGGACCAGCTGCCACTGAAGGGTGTAGACATTAGAAACCAAAACCAGATGAAGCACTTGATGGAAGAGATACCCACGCAGTGCAAGCCACAGCTGCTGTAACCCACCGAGCCTAACAAGGGATGAACTCTCCCTCGGCTTTTATCCTGACGGAAAACCGATCTGATCTGACACAGCGAACCCGACGGGCAGGGGAGAGTCTTGCAATCACGGTAGCAAGCCAGCAGGCGTGCAGGTTTTTCTTATGTTGCTACTTTTATAGCAGGAGTGGCACAATAAAGGCGCATTTAATGCAAGGAAAAAGTTTTCTTCCCACTGACTGCATGATTTTCTTGCCTTCATTAGACGATGTGCTTCGCCACTTAATGTGCACTTCTTGCACCTTTTTATTACCACCAAGAATTTAAAAATCACTGTTGTGGCTGTACAAGTCTCCATGAAAAGCTACTACAGAAACGCTGAGCGACTGCAGTTTTCTGAGAAGTCCTTGAACAGGAGCTGTCCATCCATGAAAAACGCAGCTCGTATTTACAATGGCTGTGTAATCTTTTTGAGAGATTAGCAAGTGTATTTATTTTGTTCCTGCAGAAGGGTGGTGAGTGAGAGAAGAGCATTTCGTGTTTGTTCTGTACTGTTTGCCTCCAGGTCTGGTAAGCATTTGAAATATGCAAAGAGAGGAAAGCTCAGGAGGGCAGGTTCAGCCCTTCCCCGCAGCCTTTGTCCTGCTGACACCCACTTGCAACTGCATAAACATCAAGGAAGCATCATTAGAAAGCCAGGACATGTGTTAGCTCTCCTTAACGCGCCAAGTGTGAAGTGTGAAGCCAAGTCACTGAAACCTGCTCCGAATCTGAGCGTATCCTACGTCCTACGTGCTGGCTACGGGGAAAGCAGCACAGTAAAGTTTTCACCAGACCTGCCCGGGAAGGGCCTCACGTCCTCCCCCAAGGCAAAGGACACGGCCCCGGTGGCTCACCGTCATAGAGGACTCTGTGGACCTTCTGTCCAGCGACTTTGCCCGGCGATGCGGGGACAGAGGAGACGCAGACACATCCAGGATGGAGCCCACAGCTGCACCTTCGCAAGTGAAGTCCTGTGTGAACAGCGTTAGCCCAGATCAGCGCAGGAACTAGGACAGCGAGTCCCACTCTCTTGGCTCACGGCACAAAAATCCACGTATTTAAGGGGCATCTCAGGCTCAGAACAAGTGTCATTTCATTGGCAATACATTTTTTTGGTCCTCTCAGGCATTAATTTGTTCCCAATATATCTAAGCGTATCTGGGACTCTCAAGACCGCCCTTTTTTTTGTTACTTCACCCCACCCTGATGTGTCCTGCCACGCCAGATCTGAAGTTTCCCTCTTTCTACTTCGGAGGAAGGAGAAAAGACAGCCTGATTTTCCACTCTGATCTGCAGCTGGGCCAAGGGAGCAGAGCAGCAAGCAGCAAACCTGCACAGACCGAGCACGCACAGCGTTTTGGCTCCTGCGTGAGCCTGCCTGCGACTCCAGATCCCCTGCTCCACCCAGGGACAAACCCTGTAGCTAAACCCTACAGCTAAACCCTCCATCCTGGGCTGCCGGATCCCAGGTGCCATCCTCCAAACCCCACCACGAGACCTCGGCCGAGCAGCTTACCCGCTTCCGTGGGAAAACCCTCTTCTCGCTCCTGCCCTGCCGCGTCTCACTGGAAAGGGCAGCGCTGGCCGACATATTCGTTTCCATGTGCTCCGCGTTCTCAATATCTAATGCCTCAAATTTTTCAATCACCTGGGATCGCCTGGAAAACAGAGAGAAAGGGGAAACCAGAGCCGGTTTAAACACAAGAACAGCAACTGCGCTGAGCTGTACAATCCCACAAATTTAAGGCTGTAGAATTGCTCGACCCAGTGTTCGTGCACACCTGGCATTTGGTCCCTGTTTCTCTGCAAGCTCTAGCGTGCACAAATCCAGGGCAAAACGCCCCGATCTGACATGCACCGTTTTACCTGCAGCCAAAGTGGGGAAAAAACCTCACGCTACTCAGCTCCACAAATAGTATTTTCTTAAATATCTAGAAAACCTTTGCAAAACCAGCAATAACTTTTTATTTTTAAGTTTTACAGCCCTTTGAGAAGCAGGGATTATTGAGCAGCTCTGGCTTAAGCTTTGTCTTTACTCTCTAGCACTCCAGCCATCGACGGCCCCCAGGCCACAGAGCAGAGACACATCAGGCCAAGCTGGGGTGCAGAGGTAACGGGTACCTACGGGTCACCCTGCGTGTTCGCTGCAACAGGTACCCTGCAAAAACTCAGCCCCACACGGGTAACGTCCACAGGATTGTACTGAGTGAGGAGGGTCTGCCGGTGCCTCCAGACAACGGGTCTGGCTCGCAGGGTGTGCCAGCTGAAGAGGCATGAGGAGACGAGGAGCACCCTGCGCAGGCATCCCCTGCAAAACCCCGGGGCTCTACCCTCCTCTCAAACTGGTCTGTAAACCCGGTATGGACAGCAGGGAGCACAACGTGGGCTCTCGGACACCGCCTCGGTGGCCCATCACACCGTGGCACGCATGTCTCCGAGGACAGAGGAGAACTATGAAAAAATGTGGATGGAACAGGAGCCAACCCCGGACCAAACCCAAATGGGATGCTCCTAAGAACGAGCAAACAACAGGCCTTTGCAGGTGGAATTAAAAGCGCCGTTTCAGCATGAAAAGCTGCTCGCTGACCCACAGGAGAGGAAATACTGGAATTTTCAAAGGACCTGCTGGTGTCTAAGTCTGCATGCCCGGGGGTTTGGGCAAGTATCAACCTCAGGTCTTTAATCACAACCTGGGAACATGAAGCAATAACCCACCACCAACACACACGCCAGCTGAGCTCCAAGCCATGAGGTTTAAAGCTCAATTTTGAACCTCCCCAAAAAGCTCAATCCAGGTGGGTTCTTGATACAAAATTTGGACCCATGTGTGGCACATCTAAACTCGGGGCTGCTTGCTCTGTGTGAACCTCTAACGTGCATAAAAATCACAATGGCAACTACATGAGGGGAAACAGGTTATCCAGAAAAACATTTTTAACACTTCCCACAAAAAGGAACAGCAGGTTAAGGACTCAAAAAACATGAGATGTTTAGTTTTCAACCGACATTTGCACCAAATTCTTATAAATGAGACGAACAGTCTGAGCACACCACATCCCCCGGTGGGCTGGGGGCCCCCCACTGCTGCTCAGAGCCAGGCTGCCAAGACCGGGCACTGAAGCCCGCAATCAAAGAGGAGGAGACAAAATCGGTGGGGAAGACTTGGCTTTGTAAATTCAAACATCTCTGATGTTTTTACAGGACATCTGTTCAGCCCCCGCTGCCTCCCAGTTTGCAGACTGGGAGCGGGCAGATCCCGGGCTCGCGCAGAGCTCCCAATCCCCCTGGGATGTTCTGCTCAGGAGATGTCTGCTCACGTTAGCCATCCCGTGGAGCATAAATCCACGTCCTGTGCTCACCGACAGACGGGGAACTGTTTTGAACTCACAATTTTTTAACCCTTTTTACACTGGCCCAGCCTTTTCTGAGTCTCAGTTTAGGAGGGAGTAAGAGATCCATGAATTAACATTGTCTGTGCCCTATCACGTGAAGGCCTGAAGAAAAACAAATCAGGAGAAAAAAAACCAAAACCCAACCAAAACCATAAAATAAAATCAAAAGCAGGTTGATTTCTCATGAAAGGGGCTGCACCACCAGGTTGTTCTACGGCTTGAGATTGAGATGAGATGGTAGCGAAGCAGGCGAAGTAAAGGCGGACACGTCACACAGCAACACAGCAGGAGAAGGTGGAGAGCAACAAGACCTGGAAGAAAACAAGGCTGGAAAATGAATGAACAGAAGAGGAAATTATATATCTGCATCTACATACAAAACAAAATCAAAATCATTCCAGTAATTCGTCATTGAGAAAGGGAGGAGAAAAATAAATCACTGCAACCAAATCACAGCCCCAAGGGTTAATATCATCCGGATTACAGGAAAGAATCGTTTTTTTTCCCATTAGCTCAACATTTCAGAGAGGTTACTGCCAGAGATCCTGGGGGGACGGGGAGGGGAAGGGCTCTCCTCTCCTCCCCACCCCGCCGAGGAGAGAGCTGCTCCCTCTGAATGGCAGCTCCATGTTGACAAAACAGGGCTGCGGACAGGTCCAAAGAAGCATTTTAAAAGCTGCAGTGCAGTTTAGTGCTTTCTCAACTACAAAGCTCGTCCCAAGGAGTTCCTCGGCCATGCAGGCTGTTAATCTTTTCCAGGCCACTAAACCCGAGCTGGAGATCTCGGCTGTTAGGTGGAGGGGTGTGTGTGGTGGGAAGGAAAGCTATAAAGACCAGCACAAGCTATCATTAAAGTGATTTTCTTTGATTGGAAGAAAGGGCTTGTTTTTATTGGCTTCATTCATTATTTAGCAGCAAGAAAGACAGCCAGTGTCAGGAAAAGGAAGAGGAATTTTCCCAAAAGGTCCACAAAAATGAAGAGGATAGTTATACAAGAAAAAAACACTATACGTGGGAGAGCAGGCGCTCCTCTCTACGGGTAGAAGCAGCGTTCAGAGCAGAGCCTTACATCTCAAGAAGCTCCAGAGAAGGAATTTGAGAAAGAAAAGTCTTTTAAGCAATTTCAGGCAGCTCTGCTATTTATCGAGGCTAGAAATACTCCTCAGCCCCCCGACCACGCTCCTACAGCAGATCTGGCAGACGCCACAGCAGACTCCTGCCAGCGTGAGCAGAACGTGGGGTCAACCGGGAAAGCTGTGGTTTTAGAGGCTGCATCCCTGGAATTGTGCAAGAAAAGCCAAGTTTGCCAACCAGAAATCCCAGTGCTCCCCGGAGAGCCGCAGGAGGCGGGCAAGCCTGCAGCCGCACACCCGGAGGAACGAGCTCGGGGTCTCTGCACCCCAAGGAGTCCCCACCCAATGGTGGTCTCCGTCCCAAAGCTGCTGACCCCTTCTTGAAATGTGCCAGGATTTATCCCCGCAGCTGCAGAGCTCTGCTGGGATATGGGGACCAGCATCCAAGGTTGTCCCTGCAGCCCTCCCCGCTGTGATTTTGTGCGCAAAACAGGCTTCAAAATTTATCCGTGGGGTTTCCAAAGAGCTGCCGCTGCTCTTTCGCCCTAGGGATGGGTCTGAGACGGGAGACGGGAGGCACAGCGCCTCATCCTGCTGCGTGCCAGCAGAGGGAACTCGCACTCCGCTGCTTCGCCACGCATGCCAAAATCATGGAGATTATCTCCTGTTTTCTGATTCATGTTTCTGAGCGGCTGTGAGCTCAGACGTCTGCATGGGGCGTGGAGTCAGCGTCAGGTATAAATGGTCAACATGGAAAATTTCCAGCACAGTCCTGGCCATAAGTCATGTAATATCTCTTACTATAAGGAAACAGGACAAGAAGCCTGAAAACCAGCTTGATCTGCAGCTAAGCCTACAGGGGTGTCAGTCAGGATGCAGCACTGGGTACCTGAAATCATTCTTTTCCATCCATAGCTCTGACACTCACACTGATTTATGGGGGATAAATAGAAAAACGGGAGGAAGAGCCGAAAATACCAACTGAATCAGAGCGAGTCTGGCTGCACTGAGAGAGGAAAGGCCGATCGGAACGATGCCCGGCTGGCACCGACGGGGTTGGCGTGTAGGCAAGCGATTTCAGGCAAGCGTTCCCAGACCTGTTAGTGGGTTACTGAGAAGGATTATTAGAAATGGTGTTAAACCCGGGGGAAAAAGCTGACCCCACAGCGTAGAAGTGAGTTATTGCATTTGTTCAACCTCAAACAGCACAGCCTGAGCTCGGAGGAGAAAAATGAGAGGGAGATGTGGACTAAGTAAACTCAAATTTAAAAAGCAGCCAAGCCAAGCTGAGCAGGGTGCTGGTGAATGGTGCGACGCTGGACTGCCTCTCCGTGCCCTGCCGAGTCCACCCAAGCTCCGGGACACTTGGCCTCTCCACCCACGCCACCCACACGGGCCAATTCCCAGTTACCAGTGGAGAAAGCAAACGTGCCCATCCCTAAACACTGTCCCCTGAGCCGTCCCTGCTCACAGCACGCTGCTCCGGCACCGCAGGCTGCGATCCCCAGCCAAACCCTCCGGCAGGTGGGGACCCCTTGCCCTGCTCTCTGCCATCGCCCCCCTCCCAAACGCTGGACCGGGCTCAGCCCCGTGGGCAGCAAGATCTCTGTACAGCGCCCGTTCCTCTCCCTACACCCTTCCTGCTCTGATAAAGGCCCTGAGCTGACATAGGGGAATTTTTGCCAATACTGATAAAGCCATAAAAACCTGTTAACAGCCCCAGGAGCCCAGCTGGACTGGGAAAAAACCAGACTTTCCCTGGGAAAAGGCACCCGTCAGCAGGCAATGAGTGGGGCTGACATTAAAAAAGGACAGTCTCTGGCAGCAGCATCCTCTCCCGGGCCCTGTTATCTGCCTGCAAATCTGCTCCTCCCTGTCCTCGGCTGGCACATCCCAGCTCACTGCCGGATCCCAGTGCTGCACGATACCCCCAGGGCCAGAGCAAGGACTGTCGGCATGGAGGAACTCGCTGTCCTCTCACACTGGGGCAGGCGCTGGCCAGGGCATCCCGTGCAAGCAAACCCAGCGGGAACACGATCTTGCGGGGACACGATCTTGCCCACACCTGGGCCAACACGCTGCACCAGTTCAGCCTGCAAACCAGCAGTCACCAGCCTTTCCTCAGCCTCGTCCCCAGCCACGGCAGCCAGGGGACCTGCATGGCATCCTTCTCCTCCCACCCAATTCCCGAGGCAGAGCAAGCCAAACCCACGCTCTTCTCCTTTATCCCCAGCCTGGCACTCGCTGTGCACGCTGCCGAGGCCGGGCTGGGTTTGGCATCCTCCTGCCAACTGGTAGCACCGGCACAAAGCTGCACCACCCTCCCCAGACCCGCTCCCAGCTCTCGGTGTGAGGAAGCCAGGCTGGAAAACAGTCCTTTAGGGGCTGGGAAGAAACAGAGGAGAAGCGCCTGCTGAAACCCTGCGAGAGAGAACATGCCCAGAGGAAAACCAGGGCAAGAAAATCAGACTGGCAGGCGGCCCTCTCGCCCGGGGCCCGTCTCCCAGTTTGCTCTGCTGCCCTCGCAGCACAAATGCGTCTCTCCCAGGGCAAGTCGAGCCCATCCTTCGCCTCACCCGGAGAGCACCAAGCACGCCGGTGCACGGTGCAGGCGCGTGTGCGGACACCCTCCCCGTCCTCCTCCGCGCTAAGCTGTTTTGCAGCCCGCTGCACCCTGCCTCGGCACTGCAGCCGCCTCTCCTGTCCCAGATTAATGCCATGACATTTTGAAACCTCTCTCAGCTCATTAGGCAGTTGCGTAACGCACCCGGCACTAACACCATTTAGAGAGCTAACCTAATTAATGGTGCCAGCTGCCAGCGTGTGCCGCGCCGGGGAGGAGGCAGGAAGGGTGGGCTTGCTTGCAAATACGGCCACCAAACATCACCCACCTCAGCCAGCCGTCCCCAGAGCAGCCGGGCAAGGTGACACCTGCCCGCTGGCACTACTAAGGACATCTCTTAGTGGGACATCACCGACTGCCTGGTCGGTGTGGGTGGGCGTCCTTAAACCCAGGAGCACTGTAATATAGAGGGGCTTCACCCGGCAAATACTCTGTCCAGGGCTGCGGCGGGGACCCAGCCTCGCTGCCGCTGCAAGCATGCAAGGAGGAGATTAGCCACTCATCCCTTACCTTCTCTCATCGCCAAAGAGCCGGGCCACTTCTTCTCTCCCGGGGCTACGGGCCCGGGTTCTCCGCTCTAGCCGCTTCCTCTCCACCTGGAAGGCCTCACGATTACTGATCCTAATGGCCTTGGGAACGTCGGCCAGGGTGGTGTACTGCCGGCTGGCTTTAAAAGAAAGGGGACGCCCCGATTTTTCAGCTCCCCTTCCTACATCTCTGTTGCTGGAGTCCTTGTGCATGGGGCAACTGCTCTTCGAGTCCAAGGAGTTCAGAGAGAAGCTGTGAATCATTCGGTCGTCTGATCGGGTACCTGGGGAAGGAAAGGGCTGGGCATGCTCCTGCGAGGGCGATTTGGGATAACTGTACCTGTTGTTCGGGGTGCTGGGGCTGGGTGGGCTCGGCGGGGGCGGCAGCTGCTGCTCTTCCAGCTTCGAGTCTTGCTTGGTCTTCTCCAAGGAAAAGTACCCGCTCTCAACACGCGTCTTCCGCCCACAGTCTATCCGGTCTCCGTTCATGGAGGTCTCGTCTAAGGGACAGAAAATCCACCACATTTGGCTTCAAGTCCGAGTTCTGCTTTTAACAAAAACCACCTTGATTCCACCCAGGATAGGGGCAGGAAACAAGAGCAGAGACGGTGTGGGCCCCAGCCCCATGCTGTGCCACCTCTTGCGCCCTTGGCTTTTCCACCCTGACCACCCTTCATGCCCATGGAGATGGTGGGATGGTCTGCAGGGAACTGGGGATGCTGGTCCAACCCTTGCGTTGGGCTTGCATGGATGAGAAGACTTAAACCTTCAAACCAAGAAACGGACGGCTGCAGTCACCGCTCTGCACCCACGTCCATCCCTGTCCTTCCCAGCCTGGCATCAACCACAGCTCCGTGGGCGCAAGGCGATGGACACCTCGCTCCTGGCAGCGGGGAGCAGGCGGAAAGCATCCCCCATCCGAGCGGGCAGATAAAGGAAACGGCAGCGCATGGGACCTGTCCACGGCCCTGGCAGGAAGAGTCCCCAGCCCCTATTGTTTCAGGGAGAACAATGCCACGGCCCCGGCACCTCCCAGGGACTCATCGGGGAGACCAAATGTAAACAGGGCCCTGACGCAGGGGCCGGAGGAGGAAGCGGTGCTCAAGGCTTGGCAGCCCCGACAGCCGGGCTGAGCACAGCATGGCCCTGTGCCCGCCGGGTGCCCCAGGCGGGGATGCGGAGGGGCTAGAAAAGGCATTTTCCCCCTCATTTTGCTCCCAGCGCGAGGGCAACGTCGCCTGCGAGGGCAGGCAGCCCTGTCTCCCTGCCAGGGCAGGATTGGGCCCCACGCTGTGGTTTTCCAGCACGTGATGCCAATTTTTTCCTTCCTGAACTCCAGCCCGTAATGCCTCGCTCCGGTCCCCGCACAGCAGGGATGAGGTTTGCCTCCCCCTCCTTGCTGGGATGCTCCAGCAACCAAACCCGCAGCAAACTTTTCCCTCTACAGTGGTTTTCTGCCAGCTCAGCTGCCGAGCTGGGTCACCGCAGTGTCACACCAGTGCTCGCACCCCAGTCCCTCACCTTCCTTGCTGTCCAGCATGGGATCCTTCAGGGAGCTGGCAGCCCCGGCCTGGCCTTGCACCGGGCTCTGCGCCGGGCTGATGCCGCTGCCCCCATCCGCTTGGTCTTTGCCCCTCATTTCTTCCTGCCAAAGCGTGGACTTGGTGGCAGGGACCTTCTCCGCGCTGGGGATGTTGCTGCTGGTCACGGCCATTTTAGCAGGACCGGGCTCCTAAAGAGAACAGGGGAGACAGCAGGGTTAGAGGGGTTTGTCCTAGCTCCGCACCCAGGGTCCCCACTGGGCTGTCTCCAGAGGCGTGGGTCCCACGCGGCTTGGGTGCTGCCCACGACACGTGCTGTGATGGGACGGGGATGGGGCTGCTCAGCCATGTGCCACCGCCACATTCCCAAAGGGACAAACTTGCAGGTGGAAACCCTGCCCCAGGGCAGCACGGCGGCAGAGATGGGTCAGGACCTCCTTGGGCAAAGGGACCATCACCGCTCTCGCAGCGAGAGAGGAAACATCCCTCACCGTTCCTCCCCAGGGAGGGCTCCCGAAACCGGCCGCACCTCCCCACGCATCCAGCTGGGAGAAGATCCAGAGCAAAAGCAAGCCGACAAACGAAGGAGACCTTTGGCTGGGCACTGCAGCCGTGGAGGGGCTGCTGGCTTTGTTTTTGGATAGGAACTGCCCTTCCCGGCGTGGTGCAGGACGCTGCGGCCACCGACACGTAACTCCTTGGGAAAAGCTCATCTCGTGCTCGCGCAGCCCAGTCCCGAGCAGAGCAAAGCCCCGGCCCTTCCCTGGTGTTCAGGGTCCCATGCGGCTCCACTAACGCTCCAGTACAGCAGCTCTTCCCAAAAGCTGCCCGTGGGGCTACGCACCCGAATTCACGTGAACGCTGCAGACCCCGCAGAGAAACGGGTCTGTTGGGTCCTGCCTCACGGGGAACCTGGAAACGCTCCCCTCACCTCCGCCAAAACCCAGTTTGGGGTGTCAGCACACCCTCTGTAATTGATGCAAATAAACACAGCATCCCCCATTTCCCTCCGCATGTCCCCGGTCCTTCTCCATGCCCCCAGTCCTTCTGCGCATCCCCGGTCCTTCTCCATGTCCCCGGTCCTTCTCCATGCCCCCAGTCCTTCTGCGCATCCCCGGTCCTTCTCCATGCCCCCGGTCCTTCTGCGCATCCCCGGTCCCTCTGCGGGCTGGCTTGCGGGTAGCCACTGCCTTTCACAAATACAGACCGACACCAGGCTTCTCTCCTGGGTCCCATTTGCCAGGACTGAATTTTCTCAGTGTTATAAGAAAAAAAAAAGAAACCAAGCTAAAGGACACGGGATGGATGAGAAGATTAATTCCCTGCCACTGGCAGCTGCGTTGTCTGTCTGTCACAGCTGGTTTGCTACAGGCCACCGATAAAAAGAATAAAACGCAACCGGCACTGTACTCCCCCCAGGTGCTTTGGTCACCTAACGGGCCGCTTCTTTTAAAAAGGAATAAATCGCATTGAGCTTTACGCTATTTTAAAACAATACCCATCATCTTAAATGCTTCGCTAGCTAATGAGGGGCTCTGGAGTCCATCAGATGACGATGCCATTTCGGTGGCCGCAGCCCGGGCAGCCCAGGTTTGGCGCACGCCCCGAAAGAGGCAGCAGCTTCACAACTCGTTTAAGGTTTGGCTTTGTTCGCCAGCAGATGTTTTGCTGTTGTCGTATTAAGCTTCTGCATTAGCAGATTATTTTGCCTAAAGCCACCAATAAATCAATGACAATTAACCCCCCTCCAAAGTCTTTGGATTTGGGGAAATTTCCCAGCTGCTTGTTCCCTTTCCACGGAGCAGGGGGAATCCAGGAGCGCCCGAGCCGGCAGCCACGGGCTGGGGACACAGGCTGCGAAGAGCATCCCCTCCGTCCCCCCTCGCATGTCGCAGAGCCACCGGTGGGTTTTAGCCCCGCACCTCCAAATCGGCATTCGCAGGGCTGTGCCGGAGCTGCCAGAAGATCTCCCAGGGAGCGGGTCCTGGCTCCGTGCACAGCCACAACAAGCAGCAAATGACCTCAATTTTTTAAAAAATCCCCTTGGAAATTTCACTCTAAAGGAATGCAGCGTTGGAGGTAAACAATCCAGAGTTCACGGGCATCCTGCTCGAGGGGATGCTGCTTGAGCAGGGGGTCAGACCAGACGGTCTCCAAGGGCCCTTCCAACCTCGATCGCTCTCTCATTCATTGATCCAAAAGCCCAAAGCTAATCGCCAGCTCGGGATATATATTTTTATATATTCCTTACACACACCCCCATGTAATTATTTGTAGCTATGTATTTAATTAGACAGAGATATGAGGGCCAAAAAGCGGTCTATAAGCAAGCAGAGAAATTAACTCTTCGCCGCTCAGCGGTATGAACAGCACCAAAATGGAGCGCGCACCAAAATCGGCAAAACCGTCCTCCAGTTGCATTAATTATGCCCAGGCACGCTCTGCTTACCCGAGCCTGCCGCACCCCTGTGCAAACCCGTCCTGCAACAGAGGGCAGTGCCTCAAATCCCACATTTCAGCCCCAAATCCCCTCTCGATTTCCCAGGGACAGCAGGCAGGCAAAGGCAGCAAGCCCAGTCTCTCCCGCTGCCTGCACCGCTCTGCCGGAGCAAAGCAAAAGCTGCAAGAGAAACCTGCCCTTTTTCCCCTAAGACTGCAACCTGCTTGCAAAGCGAAGGTGAAAACACCTCTAGGATTGCAGCTAACAACTCCTGTCCAAAAATCTGCAGCTGAAGCAGTATTCCCAGCTTCGCCTGCGTTGCTCCCGCCCCAGTGATCTTGCAGGGGGAAGATGCAAAATGATGGGGGGAGCTGAAAACGGCCCTGATGCCCCAGGAGCACCTGGCTGCAGCCAAGCTCTGCTGTAGCGCAGACAAGGAAAAACTACGTGGGAGTGAGAAAAAGCAGAAATATCCCTTGTTTTAATTTTTTTTTTTTAAATCACAAAGGTGTTCGTCCCTCCCTGAGCGGCTCTCAGACATGATCCCCTGCCAGATTAGCGGGCGGCCGTCTTTAGAAAGAAATCAGGCTTTCTCCTCTGGCACATGGGAGAGCGAGCTGAACAGCAGCCAACTTCAGGAGAAGCCATTTCACAGAGGGGGATTTGGTGCTGATTTTCTCCCCAGCATCCTCTCTCCTTCCCCAGACCAGCCACCTGCATCGGCACGATTCGGGAGACAGAGGGAAGATGCTGCTTCTGCCTTTGCAGGTTGCTCGTGAGTGCCCAACACAGCACAGCATCTGCCCCGTAGCAGGTCCCACGTGGAGGTTGGTTTTGCAGAAGTGAATTTGAGTTTTTTTCTGGTGCCACGGGGCTGGGAGCGATAGGATGGAGAGGGTGGAAGGAGGGTAGCAAGCGGGACGGGGCTTGGGGCGGGGGAAAGTGCCACCAGGCTCCATGCTCACCCCATCCCCAAGCACCTGGGGAGCCCGTCCACCCACGGGGAGCCAGCATCCTTCCCGCAGCCGCTTCCCTTATTTGGTGCTCAGGAGCTCGGATCCTGTACAGTTTCCAAGAAGTTGCTATGGTGATGAAATGTAACCCAGAATGATGTTTTTCTGGCTCTGCGCCCCTTCTCCTCTCCGCCCCGTCCCCCTCCTGAACCCAGCCTGGGTTTAGTGTTACGCCAGGGTTGGGGTGAGCATCCCTGCCCTGCTGCATCAGCTCGCTGGGGTGCCCCGAATGCGGCAGCTGCCTCCCTGGGGCTTGAGGACGGGCAACTCATAACACGTTAGCTCTTGGCCATGGAGGGAGAAGCATCCTCCCTGGAGCATCACCGGAACCACGACTCAAGGGGCTATGATGACCCCAGCCCTTGGCAAGAGGTGTCTCAGACTTCCAGCTTGGTGTTTCAAAAAGGATCATCTTCCCCCCCAATTTTTTTTCCCATTGCCCAGAACCTCTTTATCCGGCGGAGTGGTGGAAACTTGATTCAAACAAACGCCGTACAAAACCCACCCATGGCCCAGTTTGCACCAGGACCATCCTGGGGACTTCATCAAAGGGGACCTGAAAACCGGGGCTCAGGGGAGCCCCGATGTGTGCCGCAGCCCAGCTCGGCCAGAGGAGCCTTCCCAGCCGGTCCCCTGCAGCGGTGGGACGCGCGCCCAGAGGTCAGGCAGTCTCAGGGATGCGGTTGTTCTCAGCCCCGGCGAGGGATGAGGGTGGCCTCGGGGTCATGTTCTCCATCTGTGGGATTCTTCCCCACTCTGGCCACATGGGAGCCCCGCAGGAACGAGTGAGTCATGGCCGGCCCCGCTTTTTACCATTTATAGTCAAAGTGAGCACGAAGCCACCACTGGGTCCCTGGAGAGCCCGGCTCCGGCCCCCGGAGCTCCCAGCCTGGCCCTGGCCTTTAGTATTTTCCTTTCATTCCCATTATCTCTGGGGTCATCTCAAAGGGGGTAACCGGAGCCCGCTGGAATTTCATCCTGTTTCTGCCGAAATGGCCCATGAACGGCCAGCACCTCTCCCCGGTCCCACACGGGACCACACGGCATGGCGGCCGCTCCCGGACAGCGTGTGCAGGGCTGGTGCCACAAGACAGCGCCCGGGGGGGCAAAATGTGGCCCTGAAGCAGCCAGGAAAGCAGCAGCAGCAGCGTGTGACCCTGGGAAATGATGACCAGGAATTAATTCACGCCGTCCTGCTGCCCTGGCTCACCCCGGCTCTCGCCCTCCGTGCAGGCAGCATCAGAGGGCTGGCAGCCCGCTGGCCGCACTGGTTTGGGGGGTGCTTCCCTGGGAGCAGAGCAATGCCGTGGCCCTGAGAAGGAGAAAAGGGACTGGGTGACAGTGTCTGTCCCCCTGGGGTTACCTGGGGAGTTGGGGGCTCTACCTTCCTCTTCTTCTTCTGATTCTGCTTGTTTGTCCTCGGATAGACTATCAGCATCTCCAGCCACCTGCAGGCAGAGAAAGCAAAAGGTGAGGTCTGTGCCGAAGGGCAGCGCGCAGGGACAGGAGCGACGCTCGCACCCCACCATGGGCTGTAACGCAGCTTCCCACAGGCTGCGGACCCCAAAGCTGTTCCCCCACACGGTGGCTCTGACCACACTGCCCGGGGAGACACTGCCCCATCCCACCTCCGGGGCAGGCTGCCTGCAAGCTCCAGAGACGGAGCATCCGCGTTTCACTCCTAACCCCAGCCTTCTGGGGTTTGTAGCTTGGTCATAAGCACAACTCCGAGCTGGAACTGGGCTCAGCTTCTCCCATCTGGTCAGGGTCAACGTGGTGGTAAACAGTACCCAGAAATCATCCCAACCAGCTCCTGGGGGAAAATTGAGGCAGGACAGGAGGGGAGGAGGGATGGCTCCAGGGCGCTTTGTCTCAAACCCCACTCACTGTGAGAGCGAGGCCACGGCCAAGGCTGACATGGGACAGGGATTCAAGGATCCTGAAAGACAGCTGAGAGGCACAGAGCCTCCGGCAGGACCTTCCCCCTTCAGCGATGCCAACGCCCGCACGCTGCACACAAAGCGCTTTTGTCCAAGAAAGAGCAGCGTGAACTTGGCATTGAGAAGTCCATCCCCTGCACAAGCCGCTTGTTTGGGGGACCCTCCTGTGCCCTCCCAGCGCAGCCTGATGACGTGCCCCTGCATCTCTGTGAACTCCACGGGGATCCGTGGACCGCTGGGAAACATTCCTGCTTCAAATGCCCCTGCTTCCCTCTCTTGTTCCCCCACTTCGCACACTGCTGCTGTAAAGGGTTTTGAGATGACCACATCAAGTGGGTTTTGGTTAAGCAATAAATGCCAGAAGCATGCAACGAACGTAAAACAAATTTTCCCCCGGCCAGGGAAATCTTCCTGTCGTGCTGCAACTGCAAATGAAACCCACCTGGCTCGGACCCAGAGTGGGACTGTTTTGAGATGATTAACGCTTGCAGTCGGGAGCAAACGCGCTCTTCAAAATCCAGCACCGGGCCAATGAACAATAAATCAGCCCCACCTTGCTCTGCAATGCCTCTCCCTCCCGCGTGGCAGGCAGGACCGGCAACAAAAGGCTGAGCTGTGAACCGGAGTGTGGGGAGAAGGAGAAAAGAGCAGGGCATGGGGTTAGCCATCTTTTGGGGAATAGCCATTGCTCCTGCTTTAGCTGAAGGAGAGGAGCCGGCTCCTCCGTGCCACGATTCCCCCGTGTCTCTGCACTCCGGCTCCGCAACCACTGCGACCCCACCGCTGCAAACGGGGCCAGGGGAGCGGCCGTGCCGCCGGAGGACAGGTCTGCCAGCCCAAGGCACCGCACGGAGGGGGAATCACCCGCGCTCACGTGTCTCAGTAGAGCAGGGAAGTTTCAACGCGTGAAAACATACACCTGATCGAAATCCCAAGCTCTTGGTAGAAAAATGCCTATTTCAACCAGTATTTACCAAAATGGGGGGAGTCACAACCAAAGAAAATGCTTGGAAATAGAAATCATCTCAACAGAAAGCACTGACTCTGCTGCTGCCGGGGCTCGGGCAAGCGGGAGACACCACGCCTCGGGGAGAGTGGGAAAGAGCGAGCGCTTCATCCCTTCAGCTTTCTGCTCTAGTTTCAAATGTCAACAAATTTTGGGAGGGAGGCACCGAGCTCCAGGCATCCCACGTGGGAAACGCTCGCAGGTGAGCAGCAGCACCGTCGCAGTCCGTCGCTGCGTGCTGGCGGCTCGGCTCTCCCGTGGCTCTGTGCCCTCACCAGCACCGGCTTCCACCCAAGCCGGCATGTGAGCGATGGACGAGGATGTTTCTAGGTCACCATCCAACACCTGGAATTGGGAAATCTACTGCAATTTGCTCATTTTGGTGGCCTAATCTTCAGTGTTGCTGAGCAACTGCATCCCAGCGGCAGGCGCTCCTATGAGCGGTGATATTTTAATGGTCCTTGGAGGTCAGATGCTCCACTGGGACCACGGGGGTGGGCTGCATCCACCCCCTCTGCCAGCCTGCCCGCAGGGAGCGAGCGGGGTGAGGTGGGCACTGAGAAAGCAAGTCCGAATGGGGACGGGGTAAATGCAGAGCAGGCAGCCCCAGGAGTCCACGTCTGCCCAGGGACGGATGCGGACCAAGGGCGTATCACACTTGGGGTCGGACATGCCAGCCCCGGGACTACGGGACCTGCCGCTGGTGTGGCAACGGGACCTGTGCCAGCAGGCTGGGTGCCTGATCGGATGCTGTCCTAAAAGCACCGTGGGGTCACCCCAGCACCCAACCCCGTCCTGGTGTTCACCCTGCAGCCAAGCTTCTTCCCCTGGCCAGTAAATAGCTGCTTTCTGCTGGGGCTGAAGCTATGGCCAGCCCAGGAGCACCTCGGCATCAGTTGCACCCTCTGAGCATCCCACAAACACTCCAGTGTAGCTCAGCTCGCTCCCGGGGGTAAACACCGCTGGGAGTGTTGTTCTGCAGGGGGGAGCAGGATATTGCCCAACGGCAGACAACAAAACTGACCTGAAAACAGTGGCCTTCATAAGTAACGAGTGACTCAGGAGCATCTCAGCTCTGGGGCCTGGCCAAGGCTCCTGGCAGAGGCTGAGCTTCCTTGAGCACTGGGCCGGCAAGGTGGCCGGCACATTGGGAAGCCTCAGGCTCCAGCCCGGCACGGCCGAGTACGTGCACGGAGGAAGGACTTAAATCATCTGCCACCACACAGGTCTCCACTGAAGCCAGTACTCACGTTCACACCATAAATCTGGTGGCTCGGGGGGTGCTCAGGCCCCCGCTCTGCTGCAGAGCACCAGGCGATGGCAGGGGTCCGCCAGGCAGGGGAGTGGGGAAGGGGAAATAAAACCCGTCCTTGCCAAAAAGGTGGAGAAGACCAGAGCTGACCACGAGGCAGCAGCTACACCCAGCTCCCAGGATTGTCCCTGCAGCAGGCTCGGGGACAGCCTGGGTACGTGCAGCCACAGCACCCGGCCTTGGGCAAGGTCCTACCCGCCCTCCTCTTCCTCCCGGCTAAGGGAAGAGCCCGTGGCGGCTCAGCCCCAGACTTGCACTCACCCACTGATGATCTCCTTGTTCTCGGCCCGGATGAAGTGCTCCTTCTCCGGCGTCAGGATGCACAAGGAGAATTTCTGCCCTGTCCGGCTCTCCCCATCCACCACATCCGTGCACTGGTTCATGTTGATGGTGCCCTGCGGGAGGGTTGTCGGCTGCAAGGGGAAGGAGAAAGGAGTAACGTTTAAGGAGAGAAGAGCAGATGAGTGCAGAGTTGAGCCCTAAAACCTCTCCTGGCGGACACCAGGATCCTACACACCAAGATGCGCTGCCCAGGAGTACCCAGACCCATCCGTGCACCGTGCCGGCACACAGCAAAGCCTGGGGCCGCACATCTGGGGACAGAGACCGGCAGGCACGACTTCTGCCAGCCCAGTCCAGCCCAGCCCAGTCTACTGCTGCCAGCAAAACGCTTCTCCTACGCCGAACGCCCAGGGAAGGATGGCTGCCCCGCTGCAGCACGGGGACACCAACGCAAGGCACCGAGTGGCCGGCTTTGGGTTTGCAGCTGCAAACCAGCGGGGCGGTGGGGTGGCACCGGGGGACAGGGGGTGGCAAAGCAGCAAGGCCCCACTGCCCTCAGCACAGGATGGCTCAGGCACTATAGACAGACAGACACACGTGACAGGTTTTTCCCATTAAAGTTAACAAAACATGGAGTTTGTCAGGGAGGGGCTGCAGTATGGAAGGGACCTTGTTTGACAGGCTTTGCAAACACAGTGTCACCTCCCAGCCCCCTTGCTCCAAGCAGACACCACGGAGTGGGGCAGGCGGGGGCCCCCCTGGCCTGAGGGGACGCAGAGGGAGCCAGAGGGGTGTCAGCACTGACGAGAGCTGACAGGTCCATCTGGAGCGGCGCCGGTTCATCCGATTACAAGGGCAGCCACCCGCTCCCAGTGCACGGTGCCCGCAGCCCTCCCTCCCCGAGCCGCGATTCCATGCCTCCCCCATCCACAGCCTGCCTGTGCCCCCCAGGCTCGGTGACACTGGGGTCCCCCCCGCATGCGAACCTGCACCTGGGTGGAGGGACCCCTCCAAGCTGCCAACGGCATCAAAGGAGCACCCAAAGCAGCCCGTGGCCACCTCCTTGCCCTGCCAAAGCCTCCTTTCACCCTCCAGATGGCCGGGCCAACAGGGAGATGAATTTTTGGCAGATGCTGTTAAGGTTTTTACCATGGCAACCGGCTCCTCTGCCAGTAAAACCCCTCCAAAAGCAGCCTGCGCCATGCAAAGAAGGAGCGACTGGGGAAAGCTCGATGGCCCCAGCCTACAACCCTAGGAAATTCAGATCAGCCCCCCGAGGCCCCCGGTTTATCCATCTGTGGGCCGTGGGAAATAGCCCCCTTCCCCAGGAAAAAGGCTTTCCCTGCAGCTGTGTCCCCGGGCGGGAGCATCCTACAACAGCCCGGGGTGGCATGGAGCCATCAGGGGTGCTGCAGCATCGGTGCCCAGCATGGGCACACAAACGGGACCAGTCGTACCATCAGGGACACCAAAACCTCCTCTTTTCCTTTGTGGAAACCAGCATCAGTGTCCACAGACCCCACGGGACAGAGGGAGGGAAAGCAAAGCCAAACCCAGGCCCCCGGCACGGTGCATGCACAGCCGCCCGCCCTGCATCGCCGCGGGTAGTCGGCTCCTAAGAGGATTTTTTTGTCTTGGACAACAAAAATAAAACCCTGCTTTCCGGGAGCTATAAAAACCCAACGGAAAAACTTTCTCCTGCTCCAAATGGAGTCTTAGAAACGTTTTTGTCTCACTGGCTTTCGGCACAGCCAAGGCCTCCAGGACTGTAAGGTCTGGGTCCGACCCCCTTCCCCACCCAGAGCATTTTTGCACCAGGGTACACAACCAGGACGAGGGAAAAAGGGGATGAGGGCAGCTCCAGGAGGGAGCCCCAGTCCCTCATGGGGACCCTGGGCCACTCAGTCCCTCTTGCCACAGGCATCCCTCGACTCCCTGGGAGGCCCCGCAGGGATTTGGCAAGGAGCTGGCACAGGAGGAGAGGAGGAGACGGCTCCCTGCGAAACCCGCCTGCTATCCTCCCTCTTTAACCCCACGGCAGCGTTCAGGGCGGCTTCCCCTGCTGCTCACACCCAGCCCCGACCCAAGCACACCCGGAGCGGAGGAGCCGGTTTGGGGCCCCCACACCGCCGGGCTGGCCCTGTGAAGTGGTTTTGCCATGCACCCCTCCTTGCGAGGGTGAATATTGGCACCTCACACAGCCTGACGCATGGGTCCCCGTCCACCACCGCGCCTCCGAGCCGGGACGCCAGGAGAGGGGCTGCGAGCAAAGCTGGGACTGCCCCCCTTGCACCCGCGGCCGGGGACAGGACGGGCACCAGGGACGAACCCCCCACCCCACGGCAGCCCCGCTGCACCCCCACGCCTCTCAGCAGCCGATGAAACCTGACAGACCAGCGGCCTCGCTCGCTCGGGATGTAAATTCCTTTACACCATTTATTTCCTTCCTCGGAGGCAGCGCAGGCACTTTGAAGCAAAGCGAAATGCAGTCGGTGCCAGGTGGAAACGCGCACGCACACACGCAAACTCCACCGAGGAAAAGGACGGGGCTCGGGCAGCACCGCACCCCGGGAGCGCCTCGAAACCGGCCGGGGAGCCCCGACGGAGGAGCTGGCAATGGCGCACGGCTGCTTTCCCCAAGAAACCAGGAGAACAGGGACAGCCCTCGCGTGCCGAAGCTGCGGGGCGGTGGTGTGGGAGCAGGGGAGACGGGAGAGGCTCTGCAGCAGGGGATGAGGACACGTGGATCCCTTCCCTGCCTCTGAGCACCCGTTTCTGCGCTGGGGGGTTTTCTCAGGGCTGGGGATCCCCGGGGAAGGACGAGCAGAGCTGGTCCCCGGGCTGGTCCCAGGCCAGGTGAGGACTGTGGGGCTCCGGCAACTGGAAGGGAATAAATAAATGCAAAAGCAGGGCGGTGTTACACGGCAGAGACGCCGAAACAATAACAAGGCTGGGACTTCACCCAGCCCTTTGAAGAGCAGATGCTTTGATACAAGGTCGAACCCAGCATCAGACCCTGGGGCCACGGGGAGGCTTCGTGTCCGGGTGAGGCAGGAGTGGACTCTCAGGCTCAGCTCTGGCTCCAGCTGCTGGCTTCTGCAGGTCCCTGCCTCGGGGACAGCCCCGTCCCCAGGCGCTGGCCCTGCCTTTGCCATTTTCCATGCTGCTGTCGATGGGATGGAGCACACGGCTACCCCACGACTGGATCTGGTGCCTGGGTGGTGTGTCTTTTAACTGGGGCGAGGAGTGGAAGCACAGCAGGGTGCACCAGCAGAGGACACCATTACTGGCACCATGCAGCTCTCCTCCGTGCCACCGGCCGCCTCCGGGCCGGCGAGCGGAGCAGCCCCCCGCCGCTCGCCGCGTGCCGGCGCGGGGAAGGCATCACCCACACCATATGAGCAGCTACAGCTCTCCACGCTGCCAGTATCAGCAGAGGAACCGGAGCCAAGAAACAATCGCGTTGTTGTTTCCCTCTGGTATGACAGATCCATATTTACACACACGTGCTCGCAGCATCCCCCTCCATACTACACAAAGCCTATAGTACGCTCTTCTCCTCCTCCTCCTCTCCCTTCCCGGGTGCCCAGGACACAAGTCATGCTGTGCTCTCCACATCCACAACCCCAGAAGCCTCCAGACGAGATGCAGAAACCTTCGGATGGATGCTCTTAGGATGCAGAGCCCAACAACTGCAGCATCCCTCACCTTGGACAGTGGAAAGGAGGGACCGAAAGAATGGGGACCTCTTACAAGCCCGAAGGAAGAAATCCCAAGCAGGGCATTACTGGGGAGACCCAGGTGCTGTGGCAGGAGGATCCACAGTGCTGGATGCTCTGTGGGTGATGAACTCCCAGGCGCAGGGGCTGATGATGTAAGCCAACAGGGTTTATCTGCGAGAGCCCCTCATTTCCACACGGTTTTGCAGGGCTGAGGTAGAAATACAGGATTATTTAGATTCACAAATTTCCGAATTTTCTCCAAGTACCTTCCCCATCATTTCTAACGTGTGTGCATCATAGCAGCTCGATCCAAAACACAACAGAGCTTCGCTCAGTAACTGTACACAAGATGTTTTCTGAGCAGGTAACCCCGCGGTCAAGCTCCCAAGGAGCGGCTCTGCCACGGCCTCGGTGGGACACGGCCAATGCCCACGCCGTTCTCCAGGGCTATTACACAACGTGGGTTGATGAAATCTGGAACACAACCTTTAAAGAAAGGCGATGGGGCAGGGGGAGGAGGAAACCAAACAAAAGGGACATTTTGCTTTCTGCCAAGAACCAGGAGGGGAAGAAAAAAAAAAAAAACCATAACCATTTGTCTATCTCGCATGGCGGGCTGGTTGCCTTGGCACTGGGGCCCGGCTGTCCCGGAGGGGGAGACCACGGCTCTGCCATCCCGCTCTGCCGCGACGCTGCGCGGGCTCGGGCTGGCTCTGCCCTGGCTCCCAGCACCACCGCAGAGCAGCAGCGAGCCTGCGGTGCCTGGGGAAAGAGACATCCACGCTGCCTCCATAAATGCTTCTTGACAAATGTTAATTGTCCAAGCTAAAATATTCATGAGGGTGGCTGCCGACGAGCACGCTGCTCATTCGCAGCACTCTTGAGTACTCTGCAAAGGCAGCTGCCGTGCTTGCTAAAAGCTTCACCCATCCCCGGTGCCCGGGCGCAGCTGATCACGGTGCTCGAGGCGGGATGCAAGCAGGATCTTGGCTGGGCTGCGGTGTGGGAGGGAGCAAGACTCCGCTGCCCCATCGCCACAGGCGCATCAGAGGAACACCGAGACAACCATGCCTTGGGCGAGTGCACCAACGCAGCTTGGACAGGCAGCTCCCGGCACCAGCGCGGCACACCAGCGCCGCTTCCACCATTCCCACCCGGAGGCCATCAGCAAGAAAGCACCAACTCCTTGAAAAGTCCCAGGGAGCTCCCTTTTCAGAGGCTGTTCATGGCCTCCCTAAATCCCAGCTGGGGATCACCGCACACCCACCGAGGCTGGCTCTGTCGGGCACTGCTGCTGGGGCACTCAGCCTGCCAGTGCCGGCGGGGTGGCCACAGTGTGCCCCGAGCTGCCCAGGCACCGGGAGAGCAGGGCTGACACAGCAGCAGGGTTTTAATGAGCTTTTTAGGCTTCCTGCCACGAGACACGAGGCTATCGATACGGCCACAACGCGACCGGAGCTCTGCGGCAGGCAGATTTTATTACACTTATAGATCGTCCAGCAGGCTGAGCATCCTGGATTTATTAAATTAGGCAAAGGCTCTTGAAAACGACCTCTGCGGGCTGTGCGAAAGGATGGACTGGAGCAGTCACCCATCAAAGGGGAGCAGAAGGTTGTGCTCCTCCATCCCACAGCTCCTGCAAGCCATCCCCGCCGTCCCCACGGCAGCTTCCGCTCTCCCTCTGCCATCCGAGCAGGAGGCAGGTATCTTTTCTTGGCCACCTGAGCACACCTTTCCCACCTGCAGCCTTCCCCTATCAGCAGCTACTGCTCAGTGAAGCCACTGAGAAACCTCTGGCTTGCTCAGAGGTTGTGCCAGGCAATGGAAAAGCAGGTTTTTACCGTGGGCAAGGGAATGCAATGGAGATATCAAGCAACGCGTGTCCCCCTGCACCTCTGCATGCACCCCTCGTGCCCCTGTGCAAGAAACAGGGGAAGACGCCCCCAAATCTCACTGCTGCCTGGACTCTCCAGCCAGCCAGAAGCCATCGCCCCCTTTCACAGATGGAGGCACAAGCGGTGCTCTGCAGATGTGGCCTTGGCACGTGCTGGTGTGGCTCTGCACCGGCAGCAAACCTGCGCCAGTGCGAGGAGGGGACAGGACACCTGCCCCGGTGTGCAGCCAGCGCTGCAGGAACACCCTCCCGGTTGGATAAATGCCGTAACGCTTCCCGCAGCCCCATCACACATTTCCCCACTTCCCTGCTTGTTCATCATGGGCACTGACAGCCGGCTCCTGAAATTTGTTTTGCCGGAGGAGCTCCCCACAGCCCCAGGTCACCCACGCCGAAGAAGCATCTCAGGGAGGTGGGCTTGGAGCATGGGTTAGCAAGCCCCATGCCTGCCTGTCCCTGCTTGCTGGGCCCCTGCAAGAGCCCTCCCGAGCCTCTACCAGGAGATAAAACATCATCAGCTCCACTTTTGCCAGGGGGAAGGAATTTTCTTCCCCGGGAGCAGTTTGGGGAGGGGGTGAAGCGCAGGGGTTGGGCAGGAGAGTTCAGCCAGGGGCCGCTTTTAAGCAGAGTCGGTGTTTATGTCCACAGACAGCGAGTCTAAACACGGAGCGAGGCGGCGAGCTGGCCGCGAGCTGCCTGCGAACTGGCCACGAGCACCCTCGGGCTCCTCTCCCACCCAGTACCACCTCAGCAAAGCATGGGCAGCACCCATCCCAGGGGTGCCCAGGCAGCGAGTTTGGGGCCACGCATCCCATCCGCAGCCCCCGTCCCCACGGGCGCCCATCCGGGGAGCGCGCGCCGGAGCGGAGCAAGCCCGGCCGGGGCTGCGCGGGAGGCTGGAGCCGGCTTGTCTTGGCCTTATATGGCGATTTTCGCACCGCTCTTGCAGCTCCCAGCTGCTCCCCACCCCAAAGCGGGGTCGGGAGCTGGCAGCCAGCGCCTAGCCTGCCTCTTTCCTGTTAACCTCTTTCCTGCTGAACGGCCTCCAAGGGGTCCGTGCACGACGGGGACGGCCGTATCCTGTCCTGACACAACCGCCCGCATCGGGCAAGGAGGGTCAGCAAACCCGGTGGTGGTCACCAAGTGGGTGCCACCTCCCTCGGCGCTGGAGTCCGACCCTCTGGGTCCTCGGCAGCATCCCCAAATCCAGGGAGCCCTTCGGGGGAGCCTGCACCCGTGCACTCGCACGCTCCACATCCAACGCTGCTGGAGGGGAAGAGGGACAGAAGATGCAGAGAACATCGGCACTGTGATGGGAGCAACAGCAAGGTCTCACCGGGATGGGGGTTGAGGGGCCGCTCCAAGCTGCCATCCCGGCTCTTTGGGGACCAAAGCAAAAGCCCAGCATTGCACAAAGAGCTTGGAGCAGCCGCTCAACCCATATCCCGGCTCTTTGGGGACCAAAGCAAAAGCCCAGCACTGCACAAAGAGCTTGGAGCAGCCGCTCAACCCATATCCCGGCTCTTTGGGGACCAAAGCAAAAGCCCAGCATTGCGCAGGCACTTGCTGGCCCCACCATGCTGAAGGCACCATCTTGCAGCCCTGCAAACCCAACAGTTATTCCTCCCTCTTGCTCTCTGAGATTTAAATGCATTTAAAATGCAAAATGTCCTCCTCCCCTCCAAGGAGGGGGGTGGGAGGAATGCATGATAACGGATCTGACCTCATCTGCTCGCAGCTGCCAGCGTGGCACCTTCCCCGCTCCCCGACACGTAGGCGCAACAGCTACTCAGCCAAAGGGGAAGCAAATATCTGCAGCGTTCAAGCGAGTTGTCATGGTAATCAGCCCAACGGCAAAAGCCCGGCGAGACCACGCGCCGGGACGGTACACACGGCGAGGGACTGGAGCTCGGTGCAGGGACCGTGGTGGGCAAGCTGCCTGGAGAGGGAAACGCAGTCATTTGGGGGTGGGAAGGAAAGGCGGGCTTCATTTGCATCTTGATACTTGAATTTTAAATTGCGCTGTTCCAAATTGGCCTTGTCAACTTTATTCTCCACCCCCTCGGTGTAGAAGACAAGTCCCAGGTGGTCCCTGCACACATGTGCGGGCGCTCACCACCAGCTCCGTGCACAGCAGCTCGCACGTCCCCCCCCAGGAGCAAAGGGCTTCACCAAAACATCAGAAACCACGTCCCCATAGCAGGACTCGTAAGGTCACCTGCACACGGAGATGGTCATACACGCGGTGATGCCAATTTTGGAGACAGCTCTAGGCGGTGGAAAGCTTGGATCGAGGCAGGATGACCTCCACCCATCTTGGCCAGCCACCCAAGCCCTGTTCAACTGCAGCTGGACCTGGATTTCTGCTTCATGGGGGTGAGGGAAACAGCTCGAGCGTCCGCCTGGGCATCGGCCATGCTGGAGAGCTGAGGCCGAACCGGAGCAGGCTCTGCCCGACGGCCCCGGCTGGCTCCGCTAACCAGTCACACCAGGGCTGAGGCTGCGCCGACTCTCCAGAGACCTTTCATTTTCAAGCCTAGAGTTGGGTAGAAAAACTGGCGAGAGGGGCAATGCCCTCGCTCAGCATCCTTACGGCAGCTACGAAAAGGTGGGAAAGACGTTTAAGTGAAAAGGGCTTCACACCTGGGGAAAACCTTAGGAAACGAACCCAGGGAAAAGCTCCCTCGCTGCTCGATTTTGGAGCCAGCCTTCTTGCAAAGTGGGAAAATAACTGCAGCTGATGTGGGCTTCAACGTTATCTACAGCACCAAGTGCTGCTGGAATGACTCCCAAGGCCTTCTGTTCAGCACTGCTCTGACCTAGGGGCAACTCCCACCACGGCCAAGGGCCACCCGAGGTGCCACCACCCTTGCAGCATGGAGGTGTGCTGCAGAGCGCACAGAAACCGGGCACCGGCTGAGACGTACGAAGCAACCCCACTGCATCTGGCACCCAAAATCGGACCGTGTGGAGAGACTCGGGAAGGTCCACACTAGAAATCTGGGAGGAGAGAAGGGGCTGTGGAGGGAGCTGCTGCTTCTGTCTTCTCTGAACCATCAGGGATGGGCATGGCCAAGGTAAGAGCCATCCAAGGAAAGCAGCAAATTAAATCAATCAAAGCCCTGTGCCTCACTAAGTGAATCCATCTCCCCTCCAGCCTAGAGGGGAAGGAGGGATGGGTCTCCTGGCCTCCAGCCATCCCACAACCTCTCCTGCAAACACACCCGAGCAGCGGAATCGGAGCAAACACACAGCAACAGACAGAGCCATCAGCACCGTCACAGCCGTGTGAAGCCACCTCCAACAGCCGTCGTCTTGAGCTCTGGATAATTTAAGGCCCTGCATTATGCCGGCTCAAGAAGCACAGTGAACCGCACACAGAGCAAGGTGCAAAATGGCAAGTGCTTCCCACAATAAAAGAGTAAATAAAATGGCAAGACATTTCCTGGCGTCTCAGCAGAAGAAAAAGGAAAGAAAAAACTTTCAGTTCCGTACGAACTAGAAATTTTCTTTTTTTCACTAAAACGCAAAAATAAAAGGAGGAAAGCACCACCTCGCAATGGACAAAGTCAGCAGAAGCCTCTCAGCAAAGCTCTGCTGAACACTCTCACAAGACACAGGGTTAGACCCACTCAAGCCAACTCCATCCAACCAGCTGACCCAATGCTCTACCGCAGGGCCACGGCTGCGGTTTCTCCCCGGTTTGGCTTCTTTTAGGGCTCAGCTGAACTGAAAATTTGCTCGGCAGATTTTGCTTTACAGTGGGTAAGGGCAATTTATTTGTGGTCAACGCTCTTCCCACCCCACCGCGCGTACGCAGGTCACCCCGCGCCCGCCTGCTCTCCCTTCTGTGGGGAAACAGCGGGCTCCAGTCCGGCTGCAGCAACGCAGACGCCAGTTACACCCCACGCTGTGTATCTTCTGCAGGAGCCATGCACTGCTACTCCGTGGTGGGGTTTCCCCCAAGCCCCCACCTTCAACCCCGAGGACTGTCAATACAGCATCTTGCACCAGCGCTCAACGACTGCAAACGAGGTGAGGACAACCCCGGGGATCGGCAGCACCAGATCTGCCGGAGACTCGGGGAACTCCCATGGGCGCGGATGCTTCAGTGGAAGTTCTTGAATCCGGTCAAATTAGCCTGGAAATCTCATTACTCCCCAGCCTTGCTCTTATGAGCTTTGCAGAGCTTCCTGCCAGGCTGGGAATACCATGAGACCGGGCTCCCAGGGCGCTTGGGGGTCTGCAGCTGGAGGTGTGAGGGCCAACCCAAGCCAAAGAGGTTAGGTTGGGTTGGCCAACCAAGCAGCAGCCACATCCTGCACCCCACACCTCACCCCTATAGAAAACCCCATACCTGCTCTGCTCTGCATTGCTCCCAGCAGCTTTCAGACAAGCTTGGACTCTGCAGACCTTCCCAAAAGCCAAGGCAGCGGCCAGAGAGCATTTTCCAACCTTCGACCGTCGGCCATCCCGTCAAATGGCACAAAATGGGAGGCTTTTTGGCCAAGAAAGGCAATTCCAAGGAGAAAAGCTTCCAACAGGCACACGTGGCTGTTATGGAGCAAGGAGACCACCCAGCAACAACTCGAGCTGGGCTTTGCTGCCACATGCAAGGTGCGCTGGAGGCACCGATGCAGACAGCGAAGAGCCGTCCTGGCCGGGCAGGCACCGCCGGGTTCAAAGACAAGTGGCACCTGGGGGGAAAATGCTTTTGAGCGCCTGCCACGGCCAGGAATAAAGGCTGGGAATAACACACCAGGCTGCCGGAGCCGTCCCCGTGTCCCAGGGGAGCCGCATTTTCTCCCTAAACCTGCTGCTCCCATCTGGCTCCCGCACATGCAGAGGAGTTCAGGGAGAAGAGCGAGTTCATGGCCGTGAGCTGTTCCCGGGAGCGCTCCCCGCAACCTCTCCTTCAGGAGCAGCCGTTTGGCCCCAGCAGAGAGGAGGAATCTGGAGCTGGTGCACCCGAGGGGGAAGAGCCCGAGGAGGTTTCTCCATCCCCCACGCCTGGGACGACAGACTTCACCCCCCAGCATCGGCCTGTGCGTGGCATTAACTGCCCATGGAAGCCAAACATCCCCTTCCTCCACACATCTGCTCCGTCCATAATCCTCGCCGTCCCTCCCCTAATGGGAAAGCAGCCAGAAAAGCGAACCAAAACCCTAATTATATCCCAGTAGCTCCCCAGCGCCCTGGTGATCTGCTGTGACTTTATCGATGCGGTTGCAGCAGGGCTGATGAAACAGGGAGGAAAGGGCCAAGGCTGTGCGTGCTCCAAAAACCCCCCCTTTCTCCCCAGCTGCAGCATCACAACGGGTGGAAATCCCGTGCAAGGTCAGCCTGCTGCCGGGATATATCTAAAACCAACTTGTGCTCCCGTTCCCTCCGCCTCCTCTCCCCAAGGACCCTGTCACCCACGGCAAAGGAAACACGGCAAGCATCACGGTATGGAGACCGAGAGGAGAGCGGTGACAACCATGGGCTGCAGCAGGAGAGCAGTCCACGGCCTCGCTGCGGGCTCCCAGCGCACTGTTTGGCCGTAAAATCATGGAGAGCCACAGCTACAGCACCTGGAGCCACAGCGGCACGGGGCATGCAAGAGCGGGGACCCCCAGGATCACATCCCTGCAGCGAGGGGCGGCACGGCAGCGGAGACGTGGCATGGCCCTGGGGTGCACGGCAGGAAAACACGGGGAAAAAACCCCTCCCTGGTAGGTGGGAGCCTTCCCCAGCTCCCCCCGGAGCAGCCCAAGCCCCCCACGCAGCACCCCTGCCCCGGGGACCTGCTCTCCCTTAGAAGCAGAAGAGGTCGCAGAGGAGCTGTGCCGGGTGCAGGGTGCAAGCCGTGTTAACGTACACAGATAAATCAGCTCCTGGATCCCGCGGGAAGGAGGTGAAGGGTAACAAGTCGCTGTGCATGTGATTTACCTATGGTAATTTTGACTTTCGGCAAGACTGACTGGCTGTTTTATCTTGCTGCCTGCTTGCAGTCAGACTTCAGTGACTGCAGGGAAGAGTCTCTTCCACAGCTTTGAAGGGATAGGGCAAAATAAAAAGGTTTTACAAAATACCTATCACCAAAAGCACATTCACACGCTGGTACCTAGACCGGCATGAGGGACAAGCAGTATTTTGCTGGCATTTTTTTTCTACCTTATATATCTCACAGCCCAATATAACTCAATGAGCAAGACCAATAATAAAACCTGCCTGGGAATTCTCATTTTTCACCAGAAATGCCTCAAAACAGCGTGGACAAAAGGTGGAAGACTCCTGCGAAAACCCTGCATTCAGGAACCCTGAGAAAAGCCGTTTACAAAACCTCACTGAAGACCTCGGCTCGTCTCCACGCAAGTTTTAACCTGACAATGTCCCTTTTACAGACTCCAAACCTGATGAATAATGCATGTCCGGGATAAACCAGAAATACAATATTCACTAATGCTTCCCGTAACAGAGAAACAAGGACTGCAAATAAGTGATTTATTAACCCCAAACCGTGGTGCTGGTTGAACAGAGTGCACACCTCGGCTTTCGGCCCCAAAAACACCGGCGGAAACTTTGCTCTTGAGCCGTGGCAAGAGCATGCCAAGGGCTGGCTGAGACCCCCCGCTCTCGTCACACCTCCAGCACAAACATGCCTTGTCCTGGACTCTGCGAGATGCCGATGGGGGAGGGAACCCCCCAAGAGCAAGGCTGGCAGCTGCCACCCTCCTTCCTTCCTCCTCCTCCTCGGGGGCCGCAGCCGCCCCTTCTCCGCCGGGAGGAGAGCGGCGGTGGGAAGCCCACAACCCCACACTCGCCCGCGGCTCCAGCCGCTTTCTCAGGCATTCCAAAATTTGGCCGGAGCCTCTTTTTGCAGCACCCCCCCTCCACGGCTGGACGCCTGCCTAATTGCGTATTTATTTATTTCTGCATTTTCCCAGCTCCCCGCACACACTGGCGCGGGGCGGGGGGAAGCCGAGGCCAGCTCCCAAGGCAGACCCAAAAAAAACCAGGGGGGTGCAGCTCCCCCCATTCCCCGGAGGCCGGGAGGAAGCCGGGAAGCGCGGGGCTGGCTGGGAAGGGGGTGGGAGCGGAGGGCAGGAAGGGGGGACGCCGGCGGCATCGCCCACCCCCTTTGCTTTGTGCGTGCGCTTGGGGAAATTAAAAATAGCTGCGTCCAAAGAGTGGCTGCAAGCGCCACAATGAGCGTGTTGAGCGGAGGCAGCTGCAAGCTATTTGCTGCCCCCGGTAATCAGCATCTCAGCTTGCAGAGCCCCCCCCAACCCCCCCAGCCCCTTCCTCCCCTGCCAGAAGCTGCTGCTGCCTTTCTCCAACCCACATATGTCATGTCAACAATCAATGAATACAGGATCTCTGCCGGAAAAAAAGGGGGAGCGCGCTTTGATTTTTGGAGCGGCTTTGTTGCCTTGTTCAATTCGCGTCCTCGTCCTCCTCTCCGAGCTGTCACCAAGGGTTTTGCAGCACCAAACCCCACCAGGCAAGGCCAGGATACCCCATATCACCCGGCAGAGATGGGACCCTTGGCGGGAACAGGGATGTGCCAGCCACCGGGATGCCGCTTCTTCTAGGGATTCCTTTACGCAACGGGAAAAGGGGTGCTATTGCCCAGCGTTACCCAACCCGTAGCCCACAGCCCACTGGTGGTCCTCGCCGACCTCAGCCGGTGGCCTGCGACAGGGCTGGAAAGAATTAAAACCAACCCTGTCCAACGGTGCAGCTGGCAGGTACGGGGCCGTGCCGCAGGCAGCTCGTTTCACACCCCCTCCCCAGCACTAAGCAACAGCGGGTCAAAAAAATCGTGGTTTTGCTGGTTCCTTGGGTGGGTTGGTCGTTCACGTCTCCGTGGACGGACACGGCCACCCAGGGACCGGGAGATGCTTGGGAGCCCAGCGCCAGCCTGGCTTGCAGAGAGCTGGGATCAGGCACCCACCAAAGGCACCCACCGCCGCAGCCCCCTCCCCAGCCGTCTGCGGGGACTACAGAGCTCCCACTGCCTCCATTTCAGCCGCTCCACCAGACAGAAAAATGAAAAAATAAAAAAAAAAAAAAAAAAAAAAANAAAAAAAAAAAAGGAAAAGCAACAGGAGCAACCGCCCGTAGTAAATACCACTGCTACCATCTGTCACTCGCCGCTGCGGTATTCGTGTTTTGTTAGACACGTACGGCGCGGTGGGACGCAGAGGAAAGGCAGGTCCGAGGCCATCGCGCGAGGCGGAGGGTGGGAACGCCAGCCGGGGCGCTCGGCAATTAGCTGTGTCATTTCACTACCAGCTCTGACACCCTCACTGCTAAATGCCGTTAGAGGCGGGTTTGATTTCTGCATCAACGTTTGCCAGCGGATCACGATTCTTCTTTCGCTGAGAGCCTGCAGCCAGGCTGGAGGCCACGGGTACGGAGCCCGGGCTTCCAGAAGTCACGAAGAAGAAACTCCAGCTGCTGCAAGCGCCCGTATCGCTCTGCCTCCCATAAATGATATAAATGCAATTTAAAATCCAGCTCATTTCCCTCACTGCTCTCGCACACATCTTCTACGCAAATGTCTTCGCTAGGTCTCAAGAGATGGAGGAGCAGGGAAAAAGCAGAAAGGACAGAGCCACTTGAACCTGTTCTCGTTGCTCAGCGTAAGAGCAATTCCAGCTTTGCAGCTCGCCCTGCAGAAGACAATAGGGGCTGTGTTGTTTCCAGGAAGGAAGCACCTGGGCCAGGTCATCAAAGCTGCTCGTTCATTAGGAGGTTGCTGGCTGTATCGAGCTCTCCCCACTCCGCTTTCATCCTCTCGCCTTCTGTTAACTCCCAAAACTCCCACCACTGACTGCTTCACACCGGGGCCTCTCCCAGGTGGGTCCTGCAGGCACCAAATACCCTTCCTGGGGGGGCTTGGATGTGGACATCAGCATCCTCCGCCCACGCTTGAGAAGCCAGCTTGATCCACCTAAGCTCACAGGAAACCCAGGCACTTTTGGGGCCCCAGCGATGGTCCCTGGCCATGGACCCAGGTGGCAGGGCTGGTGTTGGAGCCATCCCTAGAGGAGCCCTTCCCCGTTCCTTGTTCTCTCGGCCCCCACGAACCGCCCTTCTGCAGCTCAGCCGTTTTACTTCCCAAAACAACATACTAAACCAAGCTAAAAGAGATAAAATAGAAGAGGGTAGGAAACAGTTTGTGGGGGTGCCCACAAGTGTCTTGAAAGCAGGACCCACCTCCAGCAGCGACTGGGGCTGGACACTTTGAGTGGAGAGAAAAGGAAAGACATGAACCCCCCTGAAACCACGGTCATGGGATCCTCACACTCAACTCCAGTAAACAAAATGCCACTGGATCAGCATCAAGCAAGACACTAATATTAGAAAGACCACGAATGAAGATCTGCGTATCCTCCCAACCCCTTCAAGGGTGCTCAGTCCTGGTGTCAGCGATGTCCTGGGGAACAGGTTCACGGGGCTCTCTGTAGGTTCATGGATTTTTTCCCCCAAAAGCAGTATTGAAAATTAAACACAACAAATGAATCAAAGATCTCTGAGCTCTGTCGGGAACCACCAGCACTCGTGCTGTCTCTACATCTCCTGCAGAGCAATCACAAGGATGTGCTTTGTCCCCTCTCCCTTGCACCCTGACTTCAGATGTCCCTCTCCTGCCCAGCTCTCCTGGAGGAGAAAGGATCGCTGCTCCCCAATTATTCCCAACATTTCCTTATTTCTACTGCACCATCTTTGAGATATGCACTGAACATCACAGGCGGAACCTCCCCACAGATCATCTTCCACCCCGCTCCCCAGCAAACCGGTTATTTCCCCGTCTCTGCTGCCCACCGCTGCCCATCACTCCCATCCCAGCCGGCTCCCATCCACGCCACGACCGTGAATCCAGGAGCTCCCGCATGGAGCCATTTCCCCCCACCATTGCATAAACTGGTTGGACTGGAAGGGCACTATCACCAGCGTTCGCCAAGGTGGCAAACCACCTCTGGACCGTCGCAGGATGCGGCCGTCGCAGTGCAAGGGGTCACTTTCCCCCTCCGTTGGGGTCAAACCGAAAACCAGAGGAGCCAGGAAGAAAGTCTTCCCACTGCAAGACCAAGCCAGACCCACACCCTGGATAAAATCTGGGGTGGGGGTCCCTGCCGCCGTCCGAGCCTCGCACAGCCGCTCCCCTCCAGCCCTTTCTCTTTCAGCTTGCTTTAAATTTGACACATGCTTTGATTCAAGCCAAAAGCTTTTTATGCTAAACAGAAACTGAAAGTCTTGAAGATCTGGTGAACAGAGGCACCGGCAAAGTTGCATCCGTGGGGGGAAACGCCGGGGACGGGGGAACGGGGGTCTGTAAAGCCTGGTGCTCCCGCGGAGGAGGGGGCAGGGAGAGCTTGGAAACACTTAAATGGCAAAATGTGTGGAAAAAGTAAGGACAGAGAGGCCAGGATGTTTAAGGTTCGTTTTTAATCCCTGCCAATGAATTTCCATTCCGTGCCAAGACTGAAGTAAACTGCTTTGATGTGAAAAAGAGGAAAAAAACACATGCACAGATTCTTGGCTTCTTAAAACAATATAGATGACAAAGGAGGGAACTACAATGAAAATTAACACGGCACAGCTCTGCTGACGGTGACGTTTTAAAATGCCCCTTTCTTCCGAATAAAGAGAAATTTGGAGGGAGGTTGATTAGGAAATAATAATTACACGTATCCGCACATCGCACATTGGCAGGCACGCATCCCTCCCTCCCTCCCTTTGATCCCCTACCAGCAGCCACCGATGCTTACATCGCTCTCCTTTTTTACCCATTGATCAATTCCTTAGGTTTCTGCGGCCGGGAGCAGGGCCTGGGGCCGTGCAGGGCTCCAGATGTGACCCGGCAGCCCCCTGCACGGTGCCAGACCTCCCACCTCCGAGCTGGCCTCTCTTTTTCTATTTATACACCCGGCCCAGGGGTCCCGGTGCTCCCCTAACCATTGCCAGACATCGGGCTGGCCTCGCTCTTCATCCCGCCCCGGTCCCATCAGCTCCCGGCTCCCTCCTGGCCTCCCTCCCAGCCATCGCAGGCTGGAGCAGGGATGTCCGCTCCATCGCACTGAGGTTAACGCTATCGCAATCTGCCCGAGTTCCTGACTTAGGAGCAGGACTACCATGCTGCGAGCCCGGACAGGGCTCTGCGACGCCGCTGCGGAGGATGCAACCTCCTAACCCCATACACATGAGCAAACTCTGGCGTGGAGGCGGCTGAGTGCTGGTTTAAGCATCCTCTTAGACCCCCCCGCCCCCCAAAAGCTATCTTAATGCCCCCCTCATTTTTAGAAAGCAACTTGACCCCAGCAAATAAGGGGTACGGTGGAGGCAGGGCTCACAGCCCATCCCCACACTTCACCCCACCACGCTGGAAGGCGCCAGACATGGAGCAAGACCAGTTTGTTGGGAGAAGGACACGTCGTGCCCAGGGATGCTCCTCCTGATCCTCCGCAGAGGAGTTGGTAAAGCCCACCCAGAAGATGCTCTCGCCTTGGTGTTAGTTACCCACACCACCAGCAAGTTCGAGATGCTCCCAGGTGACCTGAATTTTGTCCTGCTTTCAAACCAGCATACCCACAAAGAAAAAAAACCCCAAATTAATAGTCTTAGGCAGGCACCAAAAGCTGTGATGGGAGAATATCCCCAGGGGGGATGCAGCGGCCCCTCTGCTCTCGCTGGGGGCAAAGCACTGGCACAAATGCCAACCTAGTAGAAATCCCAGCCCAAGGCAAGTGGCAGAGGGGTAAACCGAGGCACAGAGACCAGGCCTGACCCATGGACATGTAATGAACCATTAAGAAGCTAGGCTGGAGATCCAGACCCTCTTCTCTGACCTGCTCTAGCCACGGGGCTGGATCCGTCCCCAGGCAGCGCTGAGGCCGTCACCCACCCGCAGGTCCAGGGAGGGACGGGACAGTGCTCTCCATCCCTGCAAAACCCCTCCTGCGCACCCACTGCCTCTCCACTACGTTCCCACGCAGCAGGGCTCTATTTATAGAGACCTCGGCCACTAATTATAGATCACAGCAATCAAAACAAAAGGAGACAAATGCTCTGCATTTGCCATTCTCTGGCTCCATCCCCTTACCCCGGCACTATTTTTGTGGCAGCTCCCATACCTCAACCAAAACCTCCCAAACTGCCCTCCCACTGCAGCAGCGGCGGTGGTTTTGGTGGGGACCACAGGGTGTTTTACCAGGAGGACCGAGACCTTGCGCAGCATGGGACAACATGGGAGGGTGTAGCCACCAGCACCAGTTTGGGCATCTCCCCCTGGACAGAGCGTGCCGGGACGCAGCCGCTGGGCAGGCAGCAGCCAGGGGAGGTTTCGCTCACCGTGCTGGCACGAGTCCCTCCTCATCCCCTCAAGCAACTGGGCTGTTTCCCTACAGGCTAAGGACTTTATCTTCTCTAGTTTCAAATATCCTGAAGTACCAAAGGTCTAAGCACTTTGGGGGACTCTTCCACCACCAAAACAAGTCTCTGGATGCATTTGGCTTGGCTTAGGCTTTTTAGCAGGCTTTAGTTTCACACTCCGTGCAGTGGGGAATCCAGGAACGTATCTCTTGAGAAAACCAAGGAAGTGCCAAAGGGCTGGGGAGCACATGGGGGCAAACGTCCTCGGACACTCGCAACACAGCAGCTCATCCCCAAGCCTGTCCCCAACTCCCCATCACCCTCTTTCCTGCCTTCCCTCAACTCAATGTAAGAGCGGTTTTGCCACCCTCCAGCTGCTGCAGAGAAACGTCAACCCTGCACATCACCCGGCCCAGCACGGAGGTTTATCAAACAGCAGGAACAAGCCAGCGCCGAGGGGTAATCGTGGCAGTTCAGCATGGGAAGGCAACCCCGAGCGATCCCACAACCTCCACATCCACCCGCGGCTGGGAGGGAGGAATTTCTGCACGTCTGAGCAGGCTCGGCTTAGCCAGGGCTCGGCAGAGCCGGGAACAGCCCCTGGCACGCTCCCTGCAGAGGGGAAGGGGATGCGCTCCGCTTGGCATTCCCAGCGGCCAGGCAGGCTCTGGGTGCCAGCAGGAGGCTGGGGCTGCTGGCAGGAATGGCACCCAGCGTGAAAGAGGGAGACCCCGGGGAGCGAGTCTGGCAGCTCAGCCTGGGTCCGAGGGGATGGAGGGCCATAGCCTGCGCACGTCCTCCCCATCACAGCAATTGTGCAGAACTGGTTTGAGTTTTCAGAGTGAAAATATGGCAGAGAAAGGACAGACACCTGGAAGGATGGACATACAGAAAGAAGCCAGCCGAGCAGGAGCACCAACTCTGGATCGGCTCAGGGACATCCATGGGCAGGTCTCAACAGGGAGCTGGATGCCAGCAAGGCGGCTGGTGGCCACTTGTCCCACCTTCTGCTAAGGGATTTCCGTGCCCAAAATGCTCCAATCCAACACCAAACTTGAGCCACCCCACGGCAAAAGGCTCCTGTGCCCAAGGCTGCCCCGTCCCATGGCCTCTGTGTACCGCAGCACCAACGTCTTTGGGGACACCCCAAGGTCTCCCCAGCTCATGGCTGGGCTTCGAGCCACCCCTCCACACCCCACTGCTCTCCAACCTGCCAGGAGCGAGGAGCGGAGTCTCCCTGGCCGGGCACGGGAACATCTCTGCCACCATCACCAGCCCAGGGCTCCCCTCCCGAGCCCCCCCTTCCTGCTTTTAGCAAGAGCAGAAATTGCCAAACCCGCAAAATTAATGTCTAACAGGTTCAAGGCAAAGCAATTCAATCCCTGCTTGCAACAGCCTGGGAGGTCTCCGGCCAGCTGCCGCCCGGCTCCCGGCACACTGCGGAGGCCACCCCCACGCCAAGGCCCCCGTGGGACCCCCACCCGGCTCCCGGCACACTGGGCGTAGATCGTCCCTGCATGGGCTGCAAAGTGGATCCCCCACGCAAAAAAAAACAGTGTCCCCACCGTGCGTGGGAGAGGCACCTCCTGGGCGAGGCCCCGGCTGTGTTACTCCTACCTGGCCCGTGGAGGTGGTGGGGACACGGCAAGGAGCTGGGGACACGACAAGGAGCTGGCACAGCCAGAGGGGTGGAGAGCTGCAGGCAGGGAGCAGGCAAGCACCTCGGGGGAGGAACCAGTGTCCCCCAGTAACCCCAGCCAGCGACGCCCAAGGTGTGGTGGGCACAGGGCTGGGTCCTTATATCCCCCATGGGGACATGCCTGCTGACAGCCTGACCTGACTGCCACCAGTCCCCTCCCGTGACCCCCCCAACACTCAGCCATCACAGCCTGACGCTGTGGGATGGTGGCAGTGGGTGCCAAACCCACCCGAGCCATGGCACCCTCTGAGCCATGCTCTGGCCATGCCCAGGCAGGAAAGCTGCACCGCAGCTGAGCCCCGATGTGCTCAACACACTGCACCCGGCTGCTCCCCACTGGTCCCCCCTCCTTGTGCAGACCAGCCGAGGGCTGAGGGCTAAAACCTGCGTGGGCACTTGGTTCTGATATAAGGGGGCTTGCTGTATGCTTGGTGGTGCTGGGGTCAGGGTCCTGCTGGAGAGGAAACCTGTACTGCAACAGGCATGGGTTACCCCCAGGACCAGCAGAAAAGCTGTGCGGGAGTTACCTGACCCCCTGTAAACACAGCCTCCCGGCACGCAGGGAGCGACCCCGGCCATGCTGCAGGGAACAGTGCGAGGGCAGAACTGTGCGGGGGCATGGCGGACTGCCGGAGGGGGCCCCCGGTCCTGCCAGCAGAGCCATGCCGGCGCCCGATGGAGAGGGGTCAGGGACTGGTGGTTTGGCAGAAAAACAACTTCCCCCAAGGTCAAGCAGAGGACACGCCACAGGACATGTTCCCACAGGTGGAAGAAGATGGTCCCTGTGTGTCCTTCCTCAGCCCCCCAGCCCCACTCCTGTGTGGGCTGAGCAGCAACAAAAGCCCCCGTTTCCTCCTGCTTGGGGGCTTTTCCTCCTGCCCCAGCCCAGCCCACGCGGCAGGGGATGCTCTGGTGTCGTGGGCTGGAAGAGGCCAGGGGAGGCTGTGCCCACCTACAGCCAGGCAACACCTTTAGCAGAGCCGGTGCAAACAGCAGCGCGGATCCCACGCAGTGATGTGCTCTGCAGAAAGGTCAGGAGGGTATTTTTACACAACGTGTCAGACCTTGATGAGGAGGAGGGAGCAGTGACATCTCCTCCATCTATGGCCATGGCAAGGCCAGACCGAGCCCTCCTGCAGGACCTGTTGCACCATGAAGGGCCATGGTGGCAGCGAGTCCCGGTGCCCCGTCCCGGTGGTGCTCTGCTGGGTCAGAGCCACCCCACAGGGCACGCAGGGCTGGAGGGGTGCAGGGACCCAGCAGCAGCCGAGGAGGGGGTCCAGCCTGGGACCACCATGGGTCAACCCATGCTGCACATGTGCATGCTCCCTTTGAGGGTTTTTTTTCCCCACTTTTAGCCTTCTCAAGGGAAAAAAAGCCCAAGAGGTGCCTGGAGAACTGCGGGATGCTTTCCCCATCCTCTGCGTGCTCTCTGGCAACAATCCCCCATGGCATGGGGCTGCTGAGGGATGGCGAGTGGTGCCACAAGGTCCAGAGAGCAAGGCATGGGGCTGGGGCACTGCCCGTCTGCTCCCGCCCAGAGGCAGCAGTGCCTGGGGCAGGTGAACCTACCAGGGATGCAAAGCCAAAAAAAAAAAAAAAAATTAAAATATCCTTCTACCTCGCCTCGGATCAGGGCATCTCCCCACCCCAGCCAGCTGCACATCGCTCTCCTGTTGCTGTAGGATGTGAAACACCAGCCCAGAGCAGAGCCAGGTTGCTGAGACACTAAAAATGTATTGAAAGCCTCCACCGCTCCTACCCAAGACATTTAAATTATTTAGGGCACTTGGATCAACACCAAGAAAAAATACAAACAAACAAGGCATGGAACTCAAATGACGCTCACTGTGCTGCCTGGCCTCCCCATCCCACAGTGCCCTCGCAGGAGGACCAAGGCACGCCGCCCTCGCAGGGAGCCTCCCCGCCGCAGACGCAGGTCCCCGCGTGTCCCTGCACGTCCCAGCCCCACGTGTGTGCACGAACGCTGCCCCGCATCCCGGTGCGCCCGGCTTCGTGAGCCACCCGCCCAGGCGGATCCCAGCACACGGGCGCCCACCATGCCGTGCCATGCTGGCACGCTCAACCTTGGGCACCCTCCCACGGGCTTGCTGTAGCCAGGAGGATAAATCACCAGCCCCGGGCGGTCACGGCATGGCTGACCCCGCTGGGCTAATCGGCCCCACTTTGCAGCATGCAGCGGACAGGTTTCCCTTCTTTTCGTCTCCCTGCTCTGTTTTACCGATGGAGCAGTGCCGGCGGCGTGCCGCAGCTCCGGGGTGGGCAAGCAGCGGGAAGGCATTCCAGATGACCTACTTTCCACGGGCATCGCTAGGCAGGGCCTCCTTCCCAGGCACTGCCGAGGCGATTCACAGCCACCAAACCCCGGCTGGCACAGGGCAGGGCAGAAAGGAGTGGGGCGGACCCTGGGGACCCCACCAGCACAGGATCTGTCAGCAACTGATCAACCCCAAGCCAGGTGGGACCCACACGCCTCCTAAACACCCATCATCCCCCCGTGACCATCCACCAAGCTCCCACGCAAACCCAGCCTGGCAGTAAGTCAAACCCAGAGAGCAAAACTCTTCACCAGTTCGGCAGAGCCCTCCCCACGCCATACCAGGAGCGTTGCCAGAGGCTGCTCCGAGGGCAGCAGAGGTGGCCCCGGCTGATCCACACAGCCTGAACATGGCCGCGCGCCTCCACCGGGCAGCACTTACCATCTCGTCGAGGGCGTAGCGCAGCAGCCCGTGCTCGTAGAGGATGAAGAACCGACGCTGCCATTTCTGCAAAAGACGACAGCAAGGCGGGTCACAGCAGTGCCCACCAGCCCCCCTGGCCTCGGCGGGGGCACCAGAGCTGCACCCCACAAAGCTGGGGCAGAGAAAAGGCACTGAAACTTTTCGTGGCAGGGGACTCATGACAACGGGGCACATGCCCGGGTCTCATTCAGCACCGGATCACAGCTGCTAAAAAAGCAGGGGGGACCCCCCAGCACTGCAGGGACCGTTCCTAAAGGGTGATGAATGTTGCAGAAGTATTTCTGCTCAGCCCCTCATGCCCCAAACCCAGCTGTTTGGGGTGCCGTGGGCTTTGCAAAGCAAGGCCCAGCCAGGCCACCCGGCAGGGCTCTGCCAGAGGTCTGCTCGCACCAGCCCGCATTGCTCAATGCCGATTTACTGCCTGGCTTGGGCACCCAAGAAGAGATTGGTTTGGGGTTGCTTCCCCACCCCGCTCCTCTCTGCATTCAGACAGACCCCGAGCTGGCCTGGTTTAACCGTACAGGGGACAAAAATAACCAGAGACAAAAGGCTCCAGCAATAGGCTGGAACCAGGACTTTCCTCCTCTCCTGAAGGACACCCACAAGCCCTGTCACTGCTCTCCAAGAGACCCAAGTCCTGTGGGACACCAGAAGGATCTCCCAACCAAGTGCTCCCAGCCCTCAGCTTCACCCGGCACGGTCTGTTCCAGCACCCGGCGCTGCAAGGTGACAGGGTGTCACGCTAAATGTCCCCCAGCAGTGCATCAGCTGGATCTGGATGGTGGCCGCACCTCTGGGGGTGGCACTGCCTAGGCAGTCCTGCTGCCTCCGCCGGCACCGCGCTGGCACTGCTGCTTCTGCAGCTGCACAGCAAACCAGATTGGAGAACTGATCTGGCTGGAAAACTGCCCTTTTTTTTTTTTTTTGTGTGTGCCAGGTTGTTTTCAGCCAAGAGCAAAAACTGGTTGAGCAGGCTGAAATAAAAAAGGTCCTAGATTCATAGCCCCAGTGCAGCAATTCTTATCTCACTTTTCTCAGCCCTTTGGGCAAAGTCCAGGGTGCTCAGGGACAAGCAAAACTACCAAGGACCCTGTGGAACTCCACATGCCCCAGCTTATCAGGCAGCCTCCGCTCCAGGGGGGACCCGAGTCCCATGTCCCCACGACGTTGGGCCAGCAAGCCTGCGACTAGCTGTGACTCCAAATAATGACCCATATACCCCAGGCTGAACTCGGAACCCAATTCTTGTTCACTCGGGAGAAATTCTTTTATTACTAGCAGCTCTGAGAGCATTTTGGCTGCGTGACAGAAGGTTCACGGACCATTGCCATGCATCCCATGCAGAAGACAGCCCTGTCCTGGCAGCCTCAGCAGCAAGTTCCCTGGAATAGCAGCTTGGGGACAGGCTGGGAGTCCTTATCACAAGCCAGCAGCGAAAGGACATCAGTCTGGCCACATCCTTCTGGGCCTCATACCCCCCCAGGGCAGAAAAGTGGGGGATGCTCTGACCCCCACATGATGCTGCTGTTTCTGCAAGGCACGAGCAAACCCCTTTGGGCAGGAGCTGAGTGTGCCCTGCTCTGCCTGCGGGTCTCTGCTGCCAAGGCACTCGGCTTCGGAGCTCCACAGGGTTATAGCAAACGGGAATCGCCTCTCAGCCCCTTCCTTGCTACAGGACCTGCCTGACACAGGGGTATCTGCATTAGGGGATGGGATGCGGCCTCCCTCCAGGGCTCTGGGCATGCCCATGATGAGCTGCAGAAAATAAAGTAGTTGTTTCCAAGCACCGAAGGGAAACTGGGTGCCTTGCTGATGGTCCCAGCATGGCTCAGAGCCACACAGCCCACACCCCACTGGCCTGAGAGCCTTCCCATCAGCGTGGCACGTGTCAGACCAACCAGAGCAGCATCAAGGCATCAAAAAGCAACAGCAACAAGCAATAAAACTGCACGGACTGAGACTGATCCACCTGCAGGGGCCCAGCCTGCTGCCCAGCACAGGAGACCTCGCATCCCAGAGAAGGCATTTGAGCCCTGCTGCAGGAAACATCTCCCGGCTTCCCAGTCTGCATAAGTGGACGGGTGCACGGAGGTGCCTGTGGCACTCCCGGTGCCGCAGCCACCTCCACGGGCAGGGACAAGCCCTCACCACTCCTCCTGCCACCCCCACCCCTGGCAGGGGGAGAGGGCATCTCGGTTTTGCTTACCCGGGAGCGATGGACGGGGTTGTCAAAGTCCGTTCCTTCTGGGGCCAGTAGCAGCCAGCCGCCATAAATGGGTTTGGCCTGCAAAGAAACAGCGGAGAAACACATCAGGCACAGAGAAAACCGGCTCACCATGGACCAGCACTGCGGGGGATCGATGGTGGGGGGCCATGGGAAACTGCACCAACCCCTGGTGCGAAGGCAGCTGCGCGAGTTCGGGCTCCTGCACGCAGGCAAACCCAGCCCTGCCAGCGCAGGGAACACGATGCTTGATGGCAGCCTGTGGTGTTATATACGCTGTGTGCAAACGGGACTGATGAGGACTCAGGAGGAGGTAAAACCCCAGCCACAAACACCAAACCCCGCTGCTTCTGCACGGCATCGTGCTCCGAGCACCAACCTCCCGGCTACTGCCAAGCTGCTCTGCCCGTCCTCACTGACAGCTCTTCCCCTCGCCATCGTCAGCGTGCCTCTACTCCAAAGCAAAAACACACTCCAAAGGAGAGCTCGATGTTTGCCTTTTGTTAATTAAGAGGAAAAACTACCCAGCGCTGGCAGTTCTCCAGCTCACAGCCACTTCCCGTGCCGTGCACATCCAACACCCGTTTCCCCGCATGGGCGGCTCCGGCCAGCCCGCTCCTCCCCACCAGCGGCTTCCAGCAGCCCATGGCCGAGCACGCAGGAAGGTCAGAGCCAGGCGAAGGGAAAACAGCTCATTCAGCCGGCCAGGAAGAGAAAGGGAAAGAATACCCGGAAAGAAATGCCTTACAGCACTGCCATTTATCAGCGGAAAAAAAATATCCAGGTTCTTTCCACCGGCGGTTTGGGCACAGAAGGGGCCGGCACGAAGCAGACCCACGCCACGGCGAGCGGTGGGATGGGGACGGGCACCGGGCACGTCCTCTGCCACAAAGTCCTACGGGCACCGCTCCTGCTGCCTGTCAAGCTGCAAACTATTAGCCAACCCCATTCCTGGCAAGGGCTGGGGCCAAATCCTGCTGCAAGAGTGTCAAGGCATTGCCACACCGGCAAGGCGGCTCCGTGGAGGTACCGGGACAGGCCAGGAGGGAGGAAACCCAGGGCAGATTCAGCTTCAGGAGCCCCTGGGTCCAGGGATGCTGCTTTCCACCACGAAACATCCTTGCACATCCAGCCCAGCCGCACACCGACAAGGACACACGTTTCCAGCCCCTCTCAAAATTATTTGGTTAATCTTGTTGCTTTCAGTCTTCCCCCCCCACCCCCCTTCTTTTCTCCTTAAAGCTTAAAACTGTTTCCAAGTTCGGTACCTCCCCTAGATTCCTCCTGCCAGTTTCTGTGGTTTTGTAATGTTAAAAAAAAAGTTTCCCCTCTGGAAAAATCCCTGCAAACAATAGAAGAAACTGCCTATGCACCAAAAACTGTCAAATGCATGAAGCACTGAGTAAGCAAACTGGAAACAAGCCGGAGGAGCCCTTTTACTGTTTATAAAGTGAAAAGAAATAACAAAATCTCTTATCCCCCCCCACAACGCCACATATCAGCTCTAGGTGTTGCTCTCCCAGCAGCTGGGAAAACATGATTTGAGAAGACCTTCCTTCCTTCCCCCTCTCTTTAAAGGGGATTAAAAACAATGAAAGTGCAGCGCTGGGAGTGGGATCCAGTTCTGGCAACTTGCTTCCCCCCCTCCCGGGGGCCCGGGGCACCCCTGCACCCGCCTGTTCCCACGACCGGCACGAGCCTCACCCACATCGGGGCCCTTGCTGGCACAGAAGGGCACGCCGCAGGCACCGCAGCCCCCAGCCCTCCCCGCGCTGGGGAGCCCCTCGCCCCCCTGCCACCCCTGTCCCGCTCACCTGGGTGCTGGCGCCCTGCTCGCCCGTGGCCCCCATGCCGCCCCCCAGCCGGCGCGGCACCCGCTCTGCGCCCGGCCCCACGCCGCCCACGCTGCCAGCGCCCGGCAGGGTGAGCTGTGCTCTGCCACTCCCCGACGCGCCCCGCCGGCAGCCCGCCCCACGCCCCCAAAGGTGCCCGTGACGCACCCGTGCCCACGCCAGGGGAGGGCTTTGGAGCGGGGGCTCCCACCGCTCCCTGCCGTGCTGGGATGTGGCCGTGGCCGCCCGTGTGGCCTGGGCAGGGCCGCTTGCAACAGCCTTTCCCAAATTTCTGTTTTACAGGGGGGGAAGCAAAATTGCAAATAACTAACTAAAGAGGACCCACCGGAGAGCCTTCAACGGGTCACTGCGGCAGGGAAGGGGGGGTCCCCAAACTCCCACCAGAGGCACTCGCGGTGAGCCCTGAGTAACCGGCTCTGGTGCTTGAGAAGATATTGCGAGTAGCCTCCACCACCCAGGAACGAGGAAGAGGATGACAGCGAAGGCAGAACGCAGCGCCTCCAATGCTTGGCACCGCCACGCCAAGGCAGCACCCCGAGGAGCCCTCGGCGGTGATGCTATGGGCAGCCGAGCTGCTTCCAGGGCTCAGCCCTCCTCCATCCCCTGATTTTCCCCTCCAGGCCCCAGCACAGCCCCTGGGCACGGCCAAGCGCTCAACCCAGCAAAGCCCCATGAGCAAAATCTCTCCCCGAAAGAAGCCACAGCAACGCAGCCCTCCCGGCAGGACCGTCCCGCGTCGCCCCGAGCACCCCAGCAGCGTCCAGCCTCACACAGCCCCCGGCGTGACAGGCAGCAGGCAAGTCCGAGTGCCTGCCGTGCTGGGGATGAAGTAACCGTGAAACCCAAACAGGGGACACCATCACCAGGGTCAGCAGCGAGCAGCCTTAACCCCATCTTACAGACCTGAAGCCCTGCCCTACCTCAGCCTGGCTCACACCCCTCAGCAGATATTATTTTGCCCTTAACCGCTCCAATTTTGGCTCAACTGACCATATATAAAGCACTGAGCACCTGAAATACATGCCCTTAACATACAGCACGGTCATTTCTTTACTGTCGTCATAAAAAAGCACCAGTGGGCTATACTTATTTTGGCAGAAGCGTCCAATTTCAGATATTGAAACCAAAATAGCTGAAAGGTATGAATTAGAGCCAGCCGGCGTGGGCAGCCTGGTTCCACCCACCAACAGATGAACACGCAGCAGCGCTTTTTAAAGCCAAACCAAAACAAGCTACTGCTAAAACCAAGCAAATGCCCAGAGAGGTACAAGCCTAAATAAAAGGGATATGAATTAGCGCACAGTGTCTGAAATAAACCCATCACACCTGCATTGGAATGGCCCTGCTGAAGCGAGGTTTAAAATAAACCCTCTCGACACCGCTGCGGGAGGCAGGTCCAGGGGAGCGTTACCACACGTCGCTTCGCACCAGCTCGGCTTCCTCCGGAGCGCTCAGCAAGGAGGGAAACGCAACGCCCAGCACCGAGCAAGAGCTCAGAGCCAAAACTTCCCCCGTCCAAGCAGATCTGTCCAACCTCACGTTAAGGGACGGTGTTAGAGCAACCCCGGGGTTCCCAGGATGCTTTTGAGCACGCAGAGCCCCCCGTCCACCTCCTGCGAGCTCCGGCGATGTCCAAAGGGCAGCTCTGGGCGGTTTCCCCACAGGTAGCAGCCACACGGGATGCTCAGGCCCTGGGCAGCTTTGCTTTTATCCAGACGGTGCCTGGCTGAAGGGTGAGCCCCAAAATGGTGTGGAAAGTAGAGTAGAGGGCAGTGCTGGCAGCGCGATGCATCCACGTCTGGGTGGGGTGGGGTGGGGTGGGGCGATGGTCACAGGGCGGGCAGGAAGAGGAGAGCCGGTTCCTCCAGCACAGCTCGCGGTGACAAAGCCAACCACCCCCCACAGCTTCAGCCGGGAGGTGTTGAAGCCGCTGCCTCGCCACCCCAGGCGAGATCTGCTGGTGCCTCACCACCCAAAAAAAGTGATACAGCCACAGTCCCTTCCAGGGGCACCACCGCACGCGAGGCACGGCTGGGTTGGAGCCCCAGTGCCCGGTTCCCTCCCGTGGGACCAGCGGAGGCTGACTCAGGCAGAAACGCCCCTGCGTCACCGCTCCGCTTCCTGTCGCACCTCTGGGAACGCCCAGGTATCCCATCCCGCCTCCGACCCCGCCCGGCCTAGCTTCATGGCCCACCGCCGGAGCCATGCTGCGGGTGCTCCGCAGCCCCTCACCTGCCTCTCAGGTCGCTGCCCCGGCCACTGCATCCGTCCCCCCGGCCTGCAAGGGGGAGGACATTGCCTCCAGCCCGGGGCCAGCGCTGGCAGCACGGTGGGTGGGAGGAAGCGGAGAAGGAAGCGGCCCCAGCTCGGTTTACATGAAGCTGTCAAGCTGCCGCGCTGATGCTGCCCAGGCACGGACAAACCACCCCACCCCAACCAGCTCCACCAGCACTGGGAACGCGATTCCCAGCAGCCGGGAGACTGGGCTTGAAGGACGTGCAGAGCCACTCAGCACTTTCCAAAGCACAGGGTGACACAGGAACCCCTGCACATCCCCAGGGATGCAGGGCAGAGAGGGCACAGTCTCCTGCTTCCAGCAGGCAGGACAGGTCACAGGAGTCTGACAACCTGTGGAGCACCCCGTCACAGGGCCAGAGGTGGGCTGTGACACCAACCAGCGTGCCTGTTGGACAGGCTTTCACGCCTCCAGTGTCTGTCGGTGATACCTTCACCTCTTCCCTCCCCCATGCAAACCAGCCAGCCAAGCAGGGTGCTCAGCAGCACCGAGCAGAGCCCCGCTGTGCCGGCCACGCAGCGCCCGCCCGAGCTCACTGCACAGGGTGGAACAGGAGAGCTTTGCTGACATCCACATCTCCTCTTAGGGTTCGGACTCAGCCCCGTGGCAGAGCAACCACATCCCCACTGGGGTGCCAGGACACCCAGGCGGGCTGGGAATGCCCCCGCAGCCAGTCCCCACCCATCCCAACGTGCTCCGAGGGAAGTCCGAATCCATCGCCGGGAGAGACTCCTGGCTCCGAGCGCGTGGCGGGAGGGATAATCTGTTTAGGCTGCCGGCAGACGTAATCAGCCTGTCTCGGGTGGAGGCAGGGCTTGTTTTGTTCAGGCTTGGCAACTGAGCGGGAAGGGGAGAAAAAAAAAATGGACCTTTGCAGCAGAGCTTTAGCCTCAGCCTCCAACGCTGAATGCAAAGAGCCCTGTGCACCAGGGAAGCTGTGCCGGGGCTCCCAGCAGCCCTGCTAGAAAACAACAGCCCCAGCCTGACCCAGGCTGTGGGTGAACCCACGGTAACTCCCATCCCACCACCTTTATGGGTTTAGTCCCAATATTCACCAAAGGGGCCTCTCTGAAAGCAGCGACAGCATCGCCTGCTGCTCCCTGCACGCATCTCTGGGTACTCGGTAGCAGGGTCACAGCTCTCAGCTGGACCCACAGGAGACCGCAGTCCCAGAGCAGAGACAGCAAGGTCACCATCCCCTGTGCGCCGACTCCCAAACCGCTCGGAGCTCCCTGGAGGCAGGGACCAGTTTCTGGCACAGCTCAAGGGGAAAGTCACCACAAACGCTGTGGCTGCAACCTCAAAAGAGGAAATTTGGGCGGTTTCAGCTCCGCTCTGCTCTCGGTTTTGCACACCTTGGAGCCCGAGAGAACATCGCTGATGGGCGAGTCAGAACAGCCGTCAGCCGGCAGGAATGGGGAAGGGGACACGGTGTTTGAGGCAAGAACGGGCTGTGATACCAAAGCAGGCTTTCCTGCCCGCAGCATGGCTTTTACGAACTGAGAGACAGGCATCACTTAACGTTTTGCATGCTCCCAGCAGGATGCCGCACGGACTGCTGGAGACCCACGACCCCGATCGGCGGGAGGCTCTGCAAACACCGCTGTGCAAACCCGCGCTCCGGCAGCAATCCCAAGGGCCGGGGACATAGCCCAGCCTCGGCGGTTAAGCCACTTACATCTCGGCTTCCCTGCCTGTACAGTATTTCCCCTCCGCTGTATGTCACTTGGTGACGGGCAGCGGAGCGGGGCCAAACCCCAGCGCGGGAGGCTGCTGTGCTGCCAGTGGGCGTCCACAACCGCTCCCGGCATGAAAGCACTCTCCATCCCCCAGCTCGCTGCCCCCGGGTTCAGTCCAAGCTCAGCTTGCTCCAGCCCAAGACCTGGGCAGCTCCTGGGGACAACCCTGGATGTGTGGGGACAGTCCCCTCTCCATCCACCTCCCACTCTCCCGCAAAAACACATTTGCACAGCACGGGTGCGGGCATGAGCCGGCTGCTGCCAAAGCTGCAAATGGCCCAGGCCAGGCTTTCACCACCAACACATCTCCCCGTGCAGGTAGAGGCCAAATCAGACCGGACAGACCAGACCTGGGGTGTGAGGAGCACGAGGCACCGCTGCCGTGGGGCGGCTGGTGGGCACCACGCACGGCGCAGCCCTCCTGGCACACCGGCAGCCTGACCAGCCACCAGCAAACCCCAAAGAAAGGAGCTGCCCAGGCAATTTGCTGCGTGGGCAGCGGGAGCGAGCGAGGGACCGGAGGAACAGGAAGGGGAAAGGTTGAATTCGCCCTTCGTGCAAACGGCCGGTCTCCTTCTGCAGACACCCTGGCCCTGGCCCCAAGGCTGAGCTCGGACCCGAGCGCTGCCATCGGCTTGGGCAGTCGGAGCAAGAGCTGGAAGAGGCCGGCTGCAGCGTGCACGGGCAATTTGTCAAGCAGCAGCAAAATGGAATTGGGAAGGAACGGGCTTTGCAATCCCAGCTCCCTCTCCTCGAGCAGCCCCGAAGCCCGGCGTGCCCCACAGCGAGCAGGCGTATCTAACCGCCTCCCACATCGGGGCTTCCTCAGCGCCTGGGAGAAGCCACAACATCTCTTCGGAGTGCCGGAGAGGGGATTTATCACTTCCTCGGGTGCCAGAGCAGATAAAACGCGGCGCCACGCAAAAAACCAGCAGCAAGTAAGTTGTGCGAAGGGGACGGTCCTCCAGCACCCAAAGGCACCGCCGTGCTCCTTCCTTTGGGCCACACGGAGGGTTAAGTGCACCCAAAGCTGACCCCAGCACCCAACCTGATGTCCCTCCCGAGCACCCGCTGCCTGCACGCCACTCTCCAAGGCTGGGATGCTGCTCGTGAGGGACAATCACCATGACCCTGTCCCCCCCAGCTCCTCTGGCTGTGTCCCCCATGTCCCTGCCCACTGCAGCCACCGACGGAGGCGGGTTTGACATTTGCAGAGAATCTCCCCCTGTTCGGTCCTAATAATTAGTCAAGTACAGGCGGATTTTTGCAGCATGATACAAGCAACCGGGAGCAGGGAATGCAAGCGCGGGGGCTGCTTTCCAGGAAAGAGGGGGCTGTTCCTTCCCTGAGGAGCAGGGGTTGGAGGCGAAAGCGTGCCCGGGACATGATCCCTCACCCTGCTGCCCTTCGGACAACGAACAGAGCCAGGACAAGACCCCTGCCCAGGGCATGGCAGCCCCATCGATGCAATGCCCCAGAGCAAAGCCAAGCCTGCGACCCAACGCTGACATTCTCTGGCCTCGGGGCTGCTTGCGGCTGGCTGTTCGGTGTCCAAAACAGTAGGAAAGTGATAATGTCCAAAGGAGGAGAGATGGAAATAACCAACCCCCCCGCCGCTGGGCAGGGGTGTCACAGGCCTGGATGGGAGGAGGCACTGGGAAAAGTCTGCGAGCTCCATTTTCTAACTGGGTGGTCCTCTGGGCATCCATGCCATGGTCTCAAAAAAAAAAAAAAAAAAAAAAAGAAAAAAAGAAAAAAAAGGCACTGGTAGCTGGAAAGACGTCCTCAAATTCCTCTATCTGTGCCAGTCCCCATGCCCCGAGAGAGCACACGCATGGAGAAAATTAAAAGCAACTGCTTTACACTCTGCTCTTCTTCCAATTCAGGCCAAGCCTAATTTTGAGGTTAATTCCCAGCCTGTCCCTGTCATAGGGGGCTTCATCTTCCTTACAAGCCAAAGGCATGTGCGCGCCAGCACAGCTCGGTCCGGGCCAGCCGGTGTGGACAGCAGGGACCCCACGGGGACACCCCCACGGCCCTGCAGAGCCCTGGGTGGCTTCCTCGGGAAGAGAAAGGGTCCCGCCGGCCGGGCCGGCTTTGTCCTGGAGATGGAAGAGGGTCCCTGGGAACCCTCCACCCTCCCGGGGCAGGCTCTGGGAAGCTGACCTCCACGGGAGGTTAAAGGGGACGGTGCGGTGCCAGCGCAGGCACGCCTTGCCAGGAAAGAGGGAATTCCCACGAAAAGGGAATTTCTCCCTTGCCAGGAAAGGGGCAGCGCCAGGGGAGCTGGCGACGGGTGGGTGGAGCAGCCAGGACAGAGCCATCAACAGCACCGTGTCTGCCAGGGACCGCGGGCCAGATCCTGCCACCGCACAGGATCGCAGGGGTAACGGAGCTCAGGTTCATGGGGCAGACCCACAGATTTCCCCAAAGGGAGAGCAGACGCGGTGACTGACCCAGTTTTTCCCATGCCATGAGGGCACCCCAGAAGGTCAAATGCAGGGCGGGGGGGGTGTCAAGGGCACATCACCTCCCGCCTGCAGCCCCGGGGGGGACAGCCAGGGCTCCAATGGGTGGTGGGACCACACATAGCCGCCCCAAGTCACACCGACCCCCGGCCGGCAGCACAGCCACGCACAAAAACAACTCGTGAACGCAGCGCTCCCGGGATTAGGGACTTAGCGTCCGCACAGCCTTTTGAAGTTGGAAGCGTTAAGTCCGATTATTATTAGAGAGCTCCAGCTCATTAATCCTGATGTTTGGGGCTCGATTCCCCCCTCCCAGCCCCGTTCCTAATTTGGGTTCCCGAGTACGATGGCAATCCACTACTACCACTAAATATTTGTGATGCTTTGCAAACGCGCGCCGGTCTCTGCCCCCCGGGTGGTTCCAGTGCCCCGGAGCGCCCCGGGAAGCAGGAGGGGCAGCTCCTAACACCCACGCAGGTATTCTTATATAATAAAAATCAAAAAAAGACACGAGTGCGTAAGTGTGAAGTACCTTCACCTTTCCTGCAAGCCAAGTAGAAAGGTCAGATGACTCAAAAGGACTTTTCTAGCCTGACTCTAGGTAATCACCAACACGGCCCCTGTACATGGGGCGAGCGGGACGCGCTGAGCATGGAGCCCCCCACGCTGGGGTGTGGGATCCCCCCCACACCCAAACCAAGCTTAAAAAAAAAAAAAAATTAAAAAAGGCAAAAAAAATTCAGAGCTGTTAAATGAACCGTTATTCCTGGGTGTGCTTCGGAGCGAGCACACCCCCACATCCAGCCAGGCTGCTCGCTGCAGCGCGGAGCCTCCTCCTCCAAGGGGCACAAATTCGGAGGGGAAGCGGGCAGGGTGGCAGGGAAACGCTGGGCTGGCCATGGGCTCCTCGGCATGGGGGGCTGCGTGCGTGCATCACGCTACCAGAGCCACCATCTTATCTGGGAAGCAGGATTACTACGCCCCAGCTGCAAGGGAGAAGACGAGCAGGATTACGCCGTTTTCCCAACAGGAGCCCCTGAGCGAGGTCTGGATCCGGCCACAGGGCTGACCCCGTCCCCATGGGAGCCGGCCGTGATGGCAGCCCCCCAGGGCCACCCCAACGGGAACAAAGCGAACGAGGGGCTGCCCGAAACACGGCTCTTGGCCCTGGGTCTCCAGGGAAGGCAGCAGGCCCCGCACGGCAGGGGGAACAGGCACTATGGGGAACAGCGTGCAACGCTTTGAACCCCCCCAATAAAAATAAAAAAGCATTGCACCCAGGAGGCAGCAAAACCCCAGGCAGGGCAGCAGGAAGGGGCCGGCTGGGAGCAGGGGGCTCTTCCCGAGCCCCCTCCGGGACGGCTCCTTTGTCTGGGCACGGCCGCGACGCTCCCCGCCGCCCGCCCCTTCCCGCACACACCACGGCATTTTTTCCAGTTACATTTTTTCCATATTAGCCCTCAGATTTCATGATGCCCCCCCTCTCCGCCCCCCCCCAGCGAGCACAGCAATATGTCTGATCTCATTGCCATAATAGGATCGGGAGCGGGGATGTCAGCCCCGGCCCAGAAAGGTGCGGGAGGCAGGAGGGCGGCCCTGCTCCCCGCACCCCAAGACCACGGACGGCCCCCTGCACCCCAAACACCCCCCGCCGTGGGTGCGCGGGCCTCCAGGCCTGCGTCAGGCCTGGGAGGAAGAGGAGGAGGAGGAGGAGGAAGGCCCAGCCCTGGCAGCCCCCCAGCCTGCCCGCACAGGGCCCTCACCGGGAAGGGACAGGGGTCACCCTCCTGTCCCCCCAGGAAAGTGGGGTCTGTAGGGTGGGGGGGGCTACGCCTGGTACGTCCAGGAGGGGACGTTTTGTTTGCAGCCGAGTTTTTCCCAGGACTTTTGGGATCTTTCAATGGAGCCCACAGGACACCCCCCACCTGCTGCCATGCACCCCAAGAGGGGCTGGGATCACCCCAAGTGCGGGTGCCCGTCCCCAGACGGCCTCAGGGAAGGGGTGAGGCCCCATAGGAGGGGGCACTGGGGTGGGCCATGGCCTAAGGGACCAGTGGGTGCTGTGGGGATGCTGGGTGCCCCGTGGGACACCTGGGTGTCTGTGGGGTCAGCAGGCACCCCATGGGATCGCGGGACACCCTATGGGACCAGAGAGCACCCATGGGGCTCCTGAACACCCCAGGGGATTCATGGATACCCGTGGGCTGAGCAGGCACCCCACGGGACCCCACACCGCCCCTGACAGCCCACGCTACCCACGGGAGCGGCGGGCACCCACAGGGCCCGACAATACCCACGTGACCAGCAGGCACCCCACGGGACCCCTGGGGATCCCATGGGAACCCGAGCTAATCACAGAGCCAGCAGGCACCCATGGGACCTTGTGCTATCCGTGGGACCCCAGGACATCCGTGGGACCCTATACAATCCATAGGATCCTGGGCTATCCGTGGGGCCACCAGTGGGAACCTAAGCTACCCAGTGGACCCCGAAGTACCCGTGGGGCCATCAGGCACCCACGGGGCTCTACACCATCCACAGGACCCCGGGCTACCCACGGGGCCAGCAGACACCCCACGGGGACCCAGGGGGTGGGCAGGGGGCGGGGCCCCGGTGCAGATTTTGGGGGGAAAAACAGTGG